>PVJI01015702.1:0-40385 GCA_004026765.1 Micronycteris hirsuta
AGGGGAGAGGCTGCAAATAACTGTAATTAAACAAAAAAATTAATTAAAAAAAAAACTAAAAATGGAACTGCCTTTTGACTCAGTAATTCCAATGCTGGGATTATATCCAAAGAATCCTTTTTTTCCCGCACTTTTTTTATTTTTGTTCAAGTATAGTTGTCTCCAATTTCCTCCCACCACTCCTCCCCACACCTACCATCCCCACTCCTCACCCTTGATCTTACCCCGCTTTGGCTTTGTCCATGTGTCCTTATACATGTTCCTGAAAACACTTTCACCTTTTCCCCCCATTATCCCCTCCCACCTCCCCTCTTGTTAATATCAGTTTGTTCTTAATTTCAATGTCTCTTCTTATATTTTGCTTGCTTGTTTGTTTTGTTGATTAGGTTCCACAAATACGTGAGATAATGTGGTACTTGTCTTTCACCACCTGGCTTTTTCACTTATCATAATGCTCTCTAGTTCCATCCATGCTATCACAAAGGGTAGGAGTTCCTTCTTTTTTTCTGATATGTAGTATTCCATCATGTAAATGTACCATAGTTTTTGATCCATTCATTTACTGGAAGGCACTTAGGTTGCTTCTAGCACTTTGCTATTGTAAATTGTGGTGCTATGAACATTGGGGTGCTAAGAATCCTTAAACACCAATTTAAAAGACCTATGCACACCAATGTTCATAGCAGTGTTATTTACAATAGCCAAGTGCTGGAAAGAGCCTAGGTACCCATCAGTAGATGAGTGGTTCAAAAAAGTGTGGTTCATTTACAAAATGGAATACTATAAAGTAGAAAGAAAGGACTCTTACCCTTTGAAACAGTATGGATGGAACTGGAGAGTATTCTGCAATGTGTAATAAGACAGGCGGTGAAAAACAAATACCATATGATCTTTCCTATAAGTGGAACCTAGTCAACCAAACAAATGAATTAGCAAAATAGAACCAGAGACAGGAAATAAATAACAAACTAACAGTGATCAGATGGAAGGAGCAGGGGGATAATGGAGGGTAGAAGGGAATGGGGTAATCAAGAAACATGAGTAGAGGACTCATGGGCATAGACAATGGGGTGGGTATTGCCTGTGGCAGCAGGCAGACCAGGGAGAACAACAGGGAAAAAGGTGGGACAACTACAACTGAACAATAATAAAAAATTAAGAAGAAAAGCTAATAATCTTAGACTTTGGTAATAAAAATCCAGATTCCAATAAAAATAAGACTAAGAATGTCAGTAATTATTTTGCTGAAGATTTTGTTAATAAACTAGGGATACTAATTTTGTTACCAGAGATTGCTACATTCTCTAAAACCATTAGTTTTATAAAATATGAAATTTGTTCTTAATTCTTTAAAGGTTCAGGAAACATTGCTTGTATATTGTGAAGCTGTTTCTCATTTCCTGAAATAGTTCAATAATTTTTTAATGCTTCTTTAGAATAAAGCACTTTGGAGAATACAAAGATGAATAGGACATAGTCCATATCCTTAAGATTCTTAGAGTGTACCAGGAGATAGATTCAGAATATCTAACCTACAAGACAGTTGTTGTATTATATGTTGAAGAACTAATAAAGAAAACTGAAATGGCTACAGATGCCTAATAAAAACATAACTATGTCACTTGAGCGAGAGAAATGTAATAGGGAGGACTGGTTCATGTGGATAAACTGAGGAGTCCATACACTCTTAAAACCTTTCAAAGAAATTCTTGTACACACTGTGGATGAACTTGGAAGTTGATGTAGTACTTAAAGACTTTCAAAGAATTTTAGTAAACACTGTGCTAACCAAACAAAACATAACTCAGTATTATTATATTAAACTATAACATATATAAACATTTTTGTATTCTGTGTATGTGTGAAATGTAATAGAAAGCATTATGTTTTAGGACAGAAATAATTTAGAGTTGAGTTAATATTTATGGCACTTAGAAAAAGTGGCACATTTTATGTGCATCGTTGTAATGGGGGGAACCCTGATAAATGGGGAGGAGTGGAGAAGTGCTGAAGATGGGACATGAGAGTGTCACCCCAACAACCAGGATGATGCAAGCATGACACAGCAAAAGAAGTGCATAGGTCTGGTGCCAAAAGCTAGGGATGTGACTAAGGAGGTCACATCCATTTCTGCCATGCAGTGGTTTATGAAGGTGTTCTTTAAAAGTGGAGCATGCACAAATGCCAAGCAGGGGGTTTCTGTCATGGCATTTCAACTATATATAGAAGTTCCACTGGAACATGTTTTCCAGCTCCAGGCACTCCCAACTTTCCTAGAATGTCCCAGAGTTTAACTCTCCCACCTGAGATCTATAAACAGGTCAATCAAACCATTTGGGCTGATGGAACTCTGGGTAAAGTAATTAATTTGTAATAAGTAATTAAAAGAAGGGGTGTGAGTACCACAGAAGAAAGAGTACCCACTCAAAAATGATACTTTAGAGGAGATTCAGCCACTATTACAAAAATTCTTAAAATTGGGACTGCCCAACCTCTACACTGTGTTGACAATGGTGCCTGGAGATAGCAAATGATTTTTGGTCCTAGACTTAAAGTATGCTTTTTTCTGCATCCTAATAGATGAACAGTCTCAACGACTGTTCACCTTTGAATGGCAGGATACAGAAACAAAAGCCACATCTCGATACTGCTGGACTTATGGATTTAAGAACTCCTCAACTATATTTGGTGAAGTAAGGACTTAAGGAATATTCAGCTGAAACCAGGAGTCCTTTTGCAATATGTAGATGACATATGGGTAATAGCAGCACCTATGAGGACTTTTTTCTCAACAGCATCACAGTCCTAAATAATTTGTCAAAAAGGGATGGATATAAGGTATCACCTCACAAATCCCATATTTTTAAACAGGAGGTGGCATATCTGGGATTTCGACTGAAACAGCGTACTGGGAGTTTGATGCTGGATATAAAACAAGCCATTGCTACACTAAAAATCCCAGAGAACTGAAGGCAGCTTCACAGATTCATAGCGATTACTGGGTTATGGTGACTTTGTACAATTCCTTAAAAGGACTAGACTCTGAACCTTTGGAATGGACAAGGCATTGTCAGGTAGCATTTGATATCTTCAAGGAAAAGCTGGTTTTGTCTCCCACAAAAGGATTGCCCAATTTACACAAGCCTTTCAAATTGTATGTTCATGAAAGGCAGAGGATTGGACTGAGGTTACTAACCTGGGTGCTGGGAAACATCCCCAGACTCATAGCCTATTTCTAAAAGATGTTGGATCACATGACAAAGGTATGGCCACCATGTCTTTGAGCAGTGACATCTACCTATGTTGTCTTACAGAAAGATGAGAAGTTCACTTTGGGGAGGTCTACTACAGTATTAGTACTACGCCAGGTCCTAATTCTATTGGAACAGAAAGGAAGGTATTGGCTGATGGCAGGACACATAGGAAATACCGGGGCATTCTGTTAGACAATCCAAATGTTACCTTGCATACTACCACAACTTTTAACCCAGTCACTCTGCTCACAGACACAGAGGGAAACTCAGCATTCCAGCATTACTGCTTGGACATTATTGACCACGTTTATTCTAGCAAGTCAGATCTAATGGACCAACTATTGGTGGCACCAGACTAGGAGCTTTACACAGACAGGAGCAGCTTCATGAATAATGGCCAGTGATGAACTGGGTATGTGGTAGTTACTATAGACAAGGTAATAAAAAATGCAAGACTTTCCACTGGGAACCCCAGCACAAAAGACTGAGTTGATGCCCCTCACTTAGTACTGTCCCAGAGAAAAAAGGTTAACACCTATATAGACTCAAAATGTGCCTTCATGGAGCAACATGGAAGGAGAGAGGACTCTGAACCTTGGATAACAAGGATGATAAACATGCAGAGGATACTTTATATTTGCTAGAGGCAGTGAATCTACTGGACCAGGTTGCCATAATGCACTGCCCAGGACAGTGAAAAGAAGGTTCCCAAACAAGCCAGGGAAATCAAACTGCTGATAAAACAGCTAGACAAGCAGCTGAAGGCCACCACTATTAAGGGTTTTGACTCCCTGCTTGGACTTGTCAAAATTTAAACTTCATTACCCAGAATAAGGTGAGGAACAGGATCATAGATGGGCATTCACTAACACTTATCACAATTCCATATGGAGGACAAACACACATGGTATAATTTTACTTCATGAGGCTTTACTGTGTCCCATCCTCAAACACCTGCATGAAGGGACCCATCATGGGAGAGATGCTTTGACGGATG
The DNA here is from genome assembly GCA_004026765.1 of Micronycteris hirsuta. Classification (NCBI taxonomy): domain Eukaryota; kingdom Metazoa; phylum Chordata; class Mammalia; order Chiroptera; family Phyllostomidae; genus Micronycteris; species Micronycteris hirsuta. Next base: position 4,252 of record PVJI01015702.1, read on the forward strand.
CCATTAGGCCACATTTGAAGTTTCATTTGTGAAGGACTATTCAGATTATCCAATCCTGTTTGATATGGGTCCAAAATAATCTTGACAGAATGCACCCCAGCAAAAAAGAAAACACAAATAAAGGCTTATGCTCATTAGAGGGCTGTCAAATGCCTAAAACCAGAGAATTTTTATTAGTTTTTGTGGACACTTTTTTCCAGATGGGTAGAGGCATACTCCACTCGAAGTTAGAAAGCGACCATGTCAGTGAAACTTCTTCTTAAAGAAATAATTCCTAGACTTGGACATCTTCACAGCATTCAGAGTGACAATGACCATCTATTACTGTAGAGATCTCCCAGAATGGACAATCACTGCAAATAAGATGGAAACTACATGCATTTTAAAGACCTTAGTCTATGAGAAAGACTGAGAAAATGAATCACACAGTAAAAAGACCCTGGCAAAAATATGCCAGGAAATACATTTGAAATGGGACCCATCACTTCCTATTGCTTTGCTCCAGATTAAGATAGCACCCAGAAGTGGTCTTAAGCCCTTTTTTAATAGTTTATGGGAGACACTTCCAAATCTCAGTTCTGGGAGTGCCTCCATCCTTAGATTTGGAGTATGAGTAAAAAATTAAGTAATATGTACAATATTTAGGGCAAACACTAACCATTTTGCACAAATTTGCTCATTGCAGGTCTGTATAATCATCTAACAAGCACTTACAGCTGTTCCAGCCAAGGGAACAAGTGTTACTAAAGATTTGGAAGACTTAAGGTTCTGAACACCAGTTAGCCAAGGAATGGAATGACTCCTATGATGTCCTACTGACAACACACTCCTCTCTTAAGCTTACAGTAATTAAGCCTTTGATCTACTACACAGAAATAAAATGGGTACCCCCTGAGGAGAATTTGAACCCTGCTGCTGTGGTTGATGCTGAAAAGGAAAGCTGGACCTGCACTCTGGAAGGAAACTTGAAATTTCTCTTTCAGAAGATAGACAGCCCCAATCCAAAATGACCATGTTCTTTTACTTTATTTTTCTGTTTTCAGATTTAGGGACTTTTACCTGCCAGATACTGAGTTTGAGTGTGGTCCATTTCATCATTAAAAAGGACAAGGATTTAACAAATGTACTTGAACAATAACACAAACATTTTTAAAAGGGACAAGGATTTAAAGTAAGTTATGGCTACTCCTGAGTGAGTAAAAAGGTCTATAAAGGTTGCATAAAATTGTATGGTATATAGAAAGCTGAAAAAAATAAAAAGTGTTTGTGAAGGTTTTAGAGGTCATAGAAGGGTGTGAAAGTTTGTTGTTTTGTTGTTGTTGTTTTTTAAGAAAAGAAAGTGCTTCCAAGATAAGGTAAAGTTAAAGGAGTGCATCATCACCAAGCCCTTATGATATGAAATGTTAAGGACTTAACTAAGAAAAAGAAGATGATCAGAAATATGAACAGTAAAATGACAACAGACCCACAACTTTCAACAACTGAACCTAAAAAAAAAACAAAAACAAAAGCAAACTAAGGAAACAATGAGAACAGGAACAGAATCACAGAATACATGGAGGACATCAGTGGAGGAGGGAAGCAGGGAGAATGGAGGGAAAGATATAGGGAATAAAAAGCATACATGGTAGGTACAAAATAGGGGGAGGTTAAGAATAGTATAGGAAATGGAGAAGCCAAAGAACTTATATATATATATGACCCATGGACATGAACTAAGGTGGGGAAATGCTGGTGGGAGGTAGGGTGAAAAGTGGAGGGGAATAAAGGGGAGAAAAAAAATGGGACAACTGCAATAGCATAATTAATAAAATATATTTAAAAAAGAAAATAAACCTCAATACTTGATTCAGTTTTTCTTGGCTTTAGGTTTTTTTCCCTTTCTTGATATTTGAGGATTTGGAGAACTTAGTTATTTTGTTTACGCCAGAATTCCTATTTCTTTGTTATTTGGGGTTTTGTGCCATTTGGGACCTCAAAAAGATCATTTGTGGTACTGGTTGGTATGAAAACATGTCTCTGCCATTTGGAGCTTTGTACCGTTTGCACCTAAGAAATGTCATCTGGTGATGGTTAGAGCCATTTGGAGTGAGAAAGAATGTCTCTGCCATGGTACCAGTGGGTTACAGCTCATGTCTCGTCCAGGAGACCAGTGGACAGACTGATAGGTGAGATAATGCATCTACAATTGGGGTTTTGTGCCACCTATGCCAGGTAAAATCCATCTGACATGAAAATATATTTCTGCTATTTGTGACTTTGTGCCATTGGACTTAGAAAAGGTCATCTGGTGCTGGTCAGAGCCATCTGAGGTGAGAGAATGTCTTTACCATTGGGGCTTTGTGATATTTGGGACCTCAGAAAGGTCATTTGTGACTGGTTAGTGTCTCTGATTGGTGGAGAACAAGATTCTAAGGCTAGTTTTGGTCCCTTCTTTTCTTTTTTGGAAATCTGTCTTTGGTTTGGATTTTTGCTTTGTTTCTGTTTTAAAAAGAAGTTGAGGTTTCTAAGGGTTAAAACTTCCCATTAGATTAGGAAGTAAAGTAATGAAAGATATATGACATGGAAATGCAATTATGGTGGATATTGGAAGGACAAAGATTTTACTTTTTGCTTTGCAACTTTCTTCCTATTTGATTCCTCTAGGATTTTTCATTCTTAATAAGCAAGTAATGACATAAAACTTCCTTTGCATGAAACCAATAATACCAGTTTCAAATTATGGTTTTGATAATAAGACTTTGACTGAAATGTCATGCCTAAAGGATGCATGCCTGGGCTTTGGTTATGACTAGAAAGCCTTGAGGAACCGAGATTGACTTTCAGAGCTAATGAAAGCCCAGTGGAGAAATGACCTGGTACCTTGGTCATGTTCATGGCAGCCTCTCCAAGGAAGGAAAAAAGGATGCTTTTCTGAAAGACATGAAGGACGAACCTTAAAACATGCTGGGAACCTCTAGGACTTGATGAATATGGGTACTGCAGGTAAAGCCATATGGCAGGTATGAGCCTTTATTTCTGTGCCCTGAAGGGCTGATTAAGGGTCAATACAGTGATCCCTCGCCTATCATAGGAGTTATGTCCCAGAGACCCCCGTGATAGGTTGAAAATCTGCAAAGTAGCGGTGTTATATTTATTTTACTATATATATATATCTTTATAAACCCTTCCCACACTCCTGTAAACCTTTCCCACTCTCTTATAAACACTTCATGTGCTCTTAAACACTTTCTACACTCTTAAACCTACATAATTTTAACAACATATAAAATTCTATATGGGTACTCACCAGTGAAGTACACTACAACTTGAATGAAGAAGATCATGAATTATGTAGCTGTGCAGTACTGACAGCGATGAAGGTGATGACAATGAGATGAATGTACTGCACAGCCAATAAGAGCATTCCAGCTCTTCTGAAGGCACCACTTCATCAGGCGCCTCATCAGGTGGTGCAGTATCTTTGCCCTGGGCTGTAACTTCTATTTCCGTTAAAGGCGTAGGCATAACTGATCTCTTCATCTGAGTGATAAACATAGTTACCGGGAGTTGCTGGTATTGCTTTTTCTTCTGAGTGAGAAGGTTTTTATAAACTGACATGCCACTCTCAATTGTATTTACGAAGTGCAACGAATGAAGCATCTGGAGGTCCCATTCTTCAGCCACTCGCTGAAGTTCTTTGACCATTCTGACCATGGTTGCAAGATGATCAAGTGTTAGGCCAACCTCATCCTCTTCTCTAATCCATAGTTCATCTCATTTGTCATCATCTCCTTCACTTGCTGACTTCGTCATCTCCGTCAGGTCTTCATCCATCAATGGTTGTGAGTGGACATCCATAGAGGCAGCTTCTCCATGCAGAGAAATGATCTTGAGTCCAAAGTGTCTCTGAAATTTGTCAAACCAGCCCTTGATGGCACTAAATGGGGTTGGTCTGGTGGGAGAAGCACTTGATGGTCCTGCTTCTTTGTCATCATCCTCATCTCCATCCTCATCACAGTTGTGAACATCCGTGCTTTCCTCAAAACTATCATAAAGCTTCTTGGCCTTTGTCCAGATGGTGTTGGTATCCAGCGAGATATTCTTCTTCCTGCAGTCATTTATCCACAGGGCCAATGGAGACTCCATCCTCACAATGGCCTTATTGAGGGAAGTGACCACCCTCTTTGCAGTCTTGTTAAAAGTCATCATTGCTATAGACCTAATATTCTTCTTGTCTTTCTTTATGTAGCGAACAGTAGATTCATTGATCCCATAATGGTGGCCTACAGCCACATAGCTTTTGTCTTCCTTTAACATGTCGAGAATTTCCACCTTTTCTTTGATGGTAAGCATATTCCTCTGGTGCTTGGGTTCACTGCCAGAAGCCTTCGAAGGTGCAGAACGTTTGGATGGCATCATAGGGCTTGAAATAAATTCAAACTTTTACAAAAATTTCACAAAAACATGACACTGCAGAACAACACTACTCGCAGTGATCAGATGTCCATGTGAAGTGGACAAGGAGAGATGCTGAATGTATGGGCACAGTGCAGAAGAGCAGACAGACTGATGCTACAGTCACTGAGCCAATCAGCGCCCAGGATACAGAACACAGTGCTGTGGTTGGTCACCTTCCATTCCATCAGCCAATAGTGTGCTGTGTACAATATCACGTTGGCAAACTTGCACAAGCAGTAGTGGTGTACTGCATTTCCATTGTGTACCGTAAGGTATTCATCCGCTGATGAAATACATACTGTATTTTATTTTGCTTTAATATTCTTTTAATATGTTTGAATTAACATTTTTTAATTTTTTATATTGTTTTACATTTTTAGGCAAAAATAATTAAAACCATAAATATTACCTATAAATACCTATAAATACCTATAAATACCTATAATACCTATATACCGCAAAATCCCGCAATATAGCAAAAACTCCACAATACGGAATTAGATATATGTATTTTTTAAACCCATGATACAGTGAAGCTGTAATAAGTGAACTGCAATATAGCGAGGGGCGACTATATAAAGATTCCTTGTGCAAGTTCAACCAAAACAGATTTAAAAAGCCTATGTGTTTAATGCTGCTCTTTTTGTTTTTATACAAACAATGAGGCAAAAAATGAAAATTGGCAGTATTTTTTAGATGGAGAGTAATCATTTTTTTTAATCAGGTTTTAAGAAAAATCACAATACTCAGTCTTGTACACTGAACCCTAGTGCAGCTGTCTTCGAAGTTTTTCACTTGACAGTTGAACTGGTTTCATTTGGTGATATCAAAATGTCACTGCTTAGTATCATTCCAGTAAGGCCTTGCACTGAACAACTTCTCAAAAGACTCTTGCATGCTCAGAAATGGTGTAGTCACCACTTGAGAAGGGTATCTCATAACAGTCCCCTCAGCTTTTATTTAAATTGATTATAGTAGGCAATAGGGTTTCATATAGGTGTGATATGCTTTGCTCATCTTCATCCAAGGAAGTCAATTTTCTGAATCAAGAACATTGTAGCATTAGTTCCTGTCACGGATTTCAACCTGCAAAATCCTTGGGGGGACCGCCCCGATTGCGTGAATCAATCTTACCCAGAGACACGCTTGGAAATGAGAATCCGGCAGCCACGGGTCTTTTCCACCACCTCCATTTCAGGAAAAAGACCTCGTGGGTCGCTTAGCCGGGGCTTTTATTAGAGGTATTAAGACATATTTACATTGGATTGATTATTCATGGGGTTAAGCAGAACGGGGGTAAGATTACTCACAGCAGGGCATCAGGATGTAAATTCAGGTCCGGTGGCAGGCAGGACCAGGTTAATGTAATATGCAGGGGTCAGCAAGCCAGAACTTTTTAAGATACATCTTTGCCAAATTCCTATTAGAGAATTCCCATTCCACAGACATGATTCATACTTGCTCACACGGGAATCACACGGAGCTGTGCTCAAAATGTGTAAATTCTCAGAACATGTGTGTTGAAATCATTGCCACAAGTTCCTACCTTTGTTATTTAGTTGTTATAGTTTTTTTTTGTTTATTTAGTTTTCTCCCACATTTTTTTATTGTTGTTCAAGTACAGTTGTCTCCATTGTACCCTCACCAGTTTTCCCCACCCAGACAACCCCATTTCCCACCCTTGATGCTACTCCCCTTTGATTTTGTCCCTATATCCTTTATACATGTACCTGAAAAACCCTTCCCCCTTTCCCATTATCCCCTTCCACTTCTCCTCTGGTACTTTCAGTTTGTTCTTAATTTCAATGTCTCTGGTTATATTTTGCTTGCTTGTTTCTTTTGTTGATTATGATTATGATTTCTACCCCCTTTTCAAACTTGTCACCTTCAGAATACGATGAGAATGTCAACTCATACAATTATGCCATCCTTTGGAGACCATGTACACTGTTTTCCAGGAACAACCAACTGACTTGGACTTGTACAAGATCTTCCTTTCTCATGTGAAAGCTCCCCTCCACTCTAGACCTCCTTTTGTTAAGGACCTCTGGACCAGAGGATAGGTAGGACTATGCTTCTTGACCAATAGAAAGCAGTTACAGAATGAGACCTTTGTCCAACTTCCCTTGTAAGATTACATGTGTCTAGAGTGTTAAAGGCGGGGAGATTGTAATGGGGCAACACCCCTTGATATGGGGAAGGGTAGAGAAGCACTGAAGATGGCTCATGCATGAATCACCTCAACAACAAGGTTAACACATACACTATGCAGCAGAAAGAGGCACATAGGGCTGGTGCAAAAAGCTAGGGAGGTTATTTGATGGGAGAGATATACCCTCACATCTACTTCCACTGTTGGAGGGGAATATGCAGGGTCTTTGAAAGCAGAGTGTGTGCAAATGTCACATGCTTTTGGCTTCCTCATTCACTGGCTAGTGAGTCCTTGGCTGGGGATCTGAGGTTCCTGAGACAGCAGACCTAGCCAGAAGGATTCCCCATGCCCTTGCCTGTGTGTTCCAGGATGTGCCTGGCCAGGATCACAGCAGCTTCTGGAAAGAAGGCAGTTGGGGAGGTTCAGACCAGTGGGCTCAGGGAGCATGGGTAGCTGACAAGCCCCGCACCTCTTCTGCAGGCAGGAAGCCATGGTTGCTGCTGCCCACCCTTGGCCAACTTCTCTAGTGCAGGCCTGGCAAGCCCCATGTCCCTTCCAGGTGGAAAACTGTGGCAGCTGCTGCCTGCCCTCACCCATTGCCAATGAGGGCCTGTTGGTTTCAGGACCAGTGCAGCTGAGGGGTAGGCCCTGAGCCCCTCCCTGCGTGCTCTGGGCCTGACCAGGAGCACTGCAGACACTAGGCTGGTAAGAAGGGGGTGGTGGGGGAAGGAGGCTTGGGTTAGTGGGTCCCAGGAGGTAGTGCAGCTGGGAAGAAAGCATTCATTCCTCCCTTGTGTGCAAAGCCACAGGAAGCTGCTGTGGCGGCCATCCATCAGCTGCCTTCACGCTCCTCTGACAGGGTAAGGCAGGACCCCATCAGAAACCTGTTTTGTATATTTTAAAATGAAAAATTATTTGTCCTTCCACTGGACCCTGTCTCAGGAGGGTTTGTTTGTGTGCATGTGTGTTTGTTTGTTTGTTTGTGTTGCCTATGTGAGGTAAGTGGTGGGACCCCGTGTGTTGTTTGGTTAGACCATTAAATATTTTTATGATGGTGTGGCTCATCAGGCTGTTGTGGCTCAGTTAGTTGAAGGAACACACCTTGTACCAAAATGTTGTGGGTTAAATTCCTGGTCAGGGCACATACCAAGAGGGCTAGTTCGGTCTCTGATTGGTGTACATAAAGAGGCAATCAATTGATGTACCTCTCTCACACACATGTCTTTCTGTCTCTCTTAATAAATGTATTCTCAAGCAAGAATTAAAAACTTATTTTTATGATGGGACAGAAAATATAAATTCAACTTAATCTTATGACATGATATTTTTCTTTGTTACCAGAATAGCCTTGTATGCAAATGTTTTATAACATCATTAACAGGGAAAATAAAAGCCTATAATTGTTTTACAAATATACAGTTGGATCATTAAAGATGATGATTTTACTTATAATGTTTAATTTAAACCCTTGGGATATTATTACATATTCCGCACATCATTGTACATCAATACAAATAATGTCAGCATTTGTAATAACCTCCATTTGTAGTTTTCACTACTCAAAATATTTTAGGAATTTTATTAACACCTACCTGAAATGCTTTCCCAAATTTAAATACATATAATATTTGCCATTGTAGTAACTGAAATACAACAAAATAAACTTAAAAATATTTTTTATTTTAATAAATTGTAGAATACTAAAATGAGAATTTCTTAAAAGTTTCATGGGGAACATCAACAGCAATATATTTACATTTTTTCAGCTTGTGGCTTGTTTCAGACACTGAATAGATTAAACCATAAATTTTCAACAATAGTAATGTAAATATCTTTAAAAAATTATTATTCTAAGAAATTATTAGTGACATTTTCAAGTACATTAATTATTTTTAAAGTCAAAGTAATAGAAATATTTATTATATATTATTTTTCTTTCAATGCCTGGCTTATTTCACCTGTCATAATGCTCTCCATTTCTATTCATTCTGTTATGAAGGGTAAGAGCTCCTTCTTTCTCTCTACTGTATAGTATTTCATTGTGTATAATCAACAAAACAAACAAGCAAGCCAAATACAACCAGAAACACTGAAAACAGAACAAACTGACAGTAACCAGAGGGCAGGAGGGAAAGGGATAATGGAGGAAAATAGGGGAAGGTCCATCAAGGAACATGGATAAAGGACACATGGACAAAGCCAAAGGGGCTAGGTTCAAGGGTAGGATGTGGGGATGGGTGGGGCTGGGGCCATGGAGGGGTGAAAATGGAGACAAATGTACTTGAAAAACAATTTAAAAAAAGAAAAAGAAATATTTATTGTGTCAAAATACTATTATTATTTTCTTGAATCCTTCATTCACTCTTAATTTATTCCTGTCAGTGTGTGATATTATACATAATTTTTGCCCCTGGTTGCTAGCACATAGCTCCTAAAGCCCTTGTAATTTCCTAATTGAGAAGGGGATTAGAAACATCCTTTATGTTGGGAGATTAGGACAGCTACATGCAAAAAAAAAAAAAAAAAAAAAAAGAACTCGATCACCAACTTACACCATACAAAAAATAAACTCAAGGTAGTTGAAATACTTAAATGTAAGTTGCAACACCATAAGAGTCCTAGAGGAAAACATAGGCAGGAAACTCTCAGATATTCTACGTGGCAATATTTTCACGGAAAAGGCCACTAGTGCAAAAGGAAGTAAAGGAAAGAATAAAGAAGTGGGACTTCATCAGGATAAAAAGCTTCTGCATAGCTAAAGAAAACATCGCCAAAATGAAAAGGGAGCCAACCATATGGGAAAATATAGTTGTCAATGTTAGCTCGAACAAGGATTTGATCTCTAAAATATATAAAGAATTCACATGACTCCACTCAAGAAAGACAAAAAAACCAATATAAAAAAGGGGAAAGGCCCTGAACAGATACTTCTCCAAGGAAATACACAGGACCAAGAGACATATGAAAGGATGCCCAGCATCACTAGTGATCAGAGAGATGCAAATTAATACCACAATGAGATACCACTTCACACAAGTCAGAATGGCCATCATAAATAAATCAACAAACAAGTGTTAGAGAGGATGTGGAGAAAAGGGAACCCCAGTACACTATTGGTGGGAACGCAGACTGGTGCAGTCTGTGGTGGATCATGTCCTGCAGAATCTGTGGCCGATTTATAAATAATTCCACAGGTGAATCCTGTGGGGATAAAACTCAGGGACTACATGACCCCCTCTGAGTCAGAAAGAGCCAGAGAGAAAGTGCCCAAGAGTGGGTTGGAGAAAGCGAGTGGGCCCGAGAGTGGCTTAGAATACCTCGGCCACTCTCTCCAGAGGAGAGAGGGCGCCAACCCCTGCCTTGACAGGCTTTTTTTTTTTTTTTGTCTTTCTGGGCACATTACATTGAGAGTGGTTTTCATTTACTATGCACAGGTCCTCATCAGGTGATAGACAACAAAGGAGAGGACATTAAAGGAGGATATTTGCAAATGTAAAGGCAAAAGGGATTGGGTTAGACTTGAAAGGTTTATAACAGACTTTCAGGAAACTGCTCTGAAGATAATGCAATCAGCGTTTGCTTTTTTAGTACAGGGTAAGAGAGTTTTTTAGCAAGAGCAAGTCTTAACTCTAGGAAAAATGTAGGTCTGATTTACCCACGGGGGGGGGGGGCGGGGGGAAACCTGTCCACACACATGGGGCCTGCATGCTGACCCGCACTTCCCTGGGTTTTTTTTGTTTGTTTGTTTTGTTTTGTTTTTTAAACAGTGAAATGTCTGGGCTACATTTCCCACAATGTGTGAAATGGCTCCCTATAGCAGTCATTGTGGAAAACAGTATGGAATTTCCTCAGAAAACTGAAAATGGAACTACCTTTTCACCCAGCAATTCCAATGCTGGGATTATACCCTAAGAATCCTGAAACCCCAGTTCAAAAGAACCTATGCACCCCAATGTTCATAGCAGCACAATTTACAATAGCCAAGTGTCAGAAGCAACCTAAGTGCCCATTAGTAAATGAGTGGGTCAAAAAACTGTGGTACATTTACACAATGGAATACTACACAGCAGAAAGAAAGAAGGAGTTCCTACCCTTCCTGACAGCATGGGTGAATCTGAAGAACATTATGCTAAGTGAAATAAGCCAGGTAGTTAAAGACAAACACCAGATGATCTCACCTATAAGTGAACCTAATCAACAAAACAAGCAAGCAAAATATAATCAGAAACATTGAAATAAAGAACAAACTGACAGTAACCAGAGAGGAGCAGGGAGAGGGATAATAGGGGAAAATAGGGCAACAGTCATCAAGGAATGTATTTATACACAGGAACAAAGCCAAAGGATGTATGATGAAGGGTGGGAGGTGGGGATGGGTGGGGTGGGGGGAAGTGGTGGGTGGAAAATGGAGAAAACTGTACTTGAATGACAATAAAAATAAAAATAAAACAAAAAAAGGAAAAAAAGAAACATTTCTAACTTTATTTTTATTGTTAACACTATTACAGATGTTCCAATTTCCTCCCTTTTTACCTACCTCCCCAGCACCTTCACCCCTCTTTCTCCTTGCCATCACCACACTGTTTTCTGTGTCTATAGGTCAAGCATATATGCTCTCTGGCTCTCACCTTCACTCTCTTTCATCCAGTCCCCATCTTCCCCACCCCCACAACAGCTGAGAAAAATACCACATAATTTCATTTATATGTGAAATCTAATGAACAAAATGAACTGGCAAACAAAATAAAAACTGAAACATCTTTTATTCTAGTATCAGGTTTCTGACACAACTCCTAAATCTCTTAGAATAGCCTGGGTGACAGCAAAGTCTTCCCCCCCCCCCTATATTTTAAAGATATTTATTTATTTATTTATTTTTAAAGTATATTTTATTGATTATGCTATTACACTTTTTCCAATTTCCCCCCCTAAACTCCCCCTCCACCCTGCAATCCACAACCCTCCAGCATTTCACCCCACCTTAGATAATGTCCATGGTTTGTACATATAAGTTCTTTGAATTCTCTGTTTCCTATACCAGTTTTGAGCTCTTCTCATCTATTTTATGCCTACCAATTATGCTTCTTCTTCCCTGTACCTTTTCCCCCATTTCTCCCTTCGCCCTCTCCACTGAAAACCCTCCATGTGATGTCCATTTCTTTGATTCTATTCCTGTTCTAGTTGTTTGCTTACTTTTTGGTTTTGTTGTTTTTCTTTTCTTTTAGATTCATTTGTTGATAGATGTGAGTTTGTTGTCATTTTACTGTTCATAGTTTTTGATCTTCTTTAATTTCTTAGATAAGTCCCTTTAACATTTCATACAATAAGAGCTTGATGATGATGAACTTCTTTAACTTGACTTTATCTGGGAAGCACTTTATCTACTCTTCCATTCTAAATGATAGCTTTGATGGATAGAGTAATCTTGGATAAAGGTCCTCACCTTTCATGACTTCAAATACTTCTTTCCAGCCCCCTTTTTCCTGGAAGGTTTCTTTTGAGAAATCAGCTAAAAGCCTTATGAGAACTCCTTTGTAGGTAACTCTCTCCTTCCCCCTTGCTGCTTTTAATATTCTGTCTTTATCTTTAATCTTGGGTAACTTAATGATGATGTGCCTTGGTGTGTTCCTCTTTGGGTCCAACATCTTTGGGACTTTTGGGGCTTCCTGAAAGTCTATTTCCTTCCCCATATCAGGGAAGTTTTCCCTCATTATTTGTTCAAACAAGTTTTCAATTTCTTGCTCTTGTTCTTCTTCTTCTGGAGCCCCTGCAATGTGGATATTGGAATGTTTAAAGTTGTCCCAGAGTTTCCGAAGCCTCTTCATTTTTTTGAGTTCTTGTTTCTTTATCATGTTCCAGTTGGATGATAATTTCTTCCTTTTGTTCCAAATCATTGACTTGAGTCCTGGTTTCCTTCCTGTCACTATTGGTTCCCTGAATACTTTGATTTATTCCATTTTTGGTATCTTTTATTTTATGACCAAGCTCAATCAGTTATGTGAGCATTTTGATTACCAGGGCTTTGATCTCTCCATTAGATAGGTTGGCTATCTCCTCATCACTTAACTCTCTTTCTGGAGTTTTGCTCTGTACTTTCATTTGGGCCATATTTCTTTGTCTCAGTGCAGCTGTTAAGTGTAAGTGGGTGGGCCTTAGGTATTCACCAGGGCAGGGCAACCCTCCTTGCTACACTGCAGTGCTGTCTGTGGGGGAGGCACCAGAGAGGGAACAATGCAGCTCACCTGCTCAGCTCAAGCCCACTTTCCAACAAACCCTTATGTGAGACTTGGGGTTTCTCCCTCTGTGGAACTCTCTGTAGTCCACAGTCCACCACCTTGCCATGGGTTCTCTCTGTCCACCCATCTTCCTGGTTTGGTTGGTCTGGTTGACTGTTTATTTAATTCCTTGGTTGTCAGAGTTCTGTGCAGTTTGATTTTCTGTCACTTCTGGTTGTTTATTGATTTCAAATTGGTCGTTATCCTCCTTTTGGTTGTGTGAGGAAGTGAAGGGTTTCTACCTACATCTCCATCTTGGCCAGAACTCACAGCAAAGTCTTATATCTTAATCAGGTGACTCTTGGTGGGCTCCTGGATGGTAGCTGGTTACTAAAAAGAGAGAATAGAGAGACTAGAAATGGATTTAATGACAGATCATGCTGAGGCCTCCATAAAAATCCCAGAAGTATGGCATTCAGAGAGCTTCCAGTTTGGTGAACACATCACATACCACACCTTATATTTATCCCTTTTTGATGTTTGTTTAATTTTGCTATAACTACAGATTTTTAACTCTATTGGCAGCTATAATATCCAAAAATTAAAGACAATTGTATTGCCTTGAGAATAGGCAACAAATTATCTATATTCACATTAGATCCCTCACAGATTTGTGAAAGTAATTTACAATTTTTATAAAGGCACAGAATACCCAGATCTTTAAACAAATAATTGATAAAAATGTTTTAATTATACTTTACTTTTATGCTATTGCAATTGTCCCAATATTCCCCTTTTGTGCCTCTCCACTCAGCCCCACACTTCCTCAGACAATTCCACACACACTTGTCCATGTCCATGGGTTATGCATATATTTTCTTTAGCTAATTCCTTCACCTTATTTCATCCAATCCCCCACCCCCACACTTTCCTCTCTCACAGCTATCAGTATGTTCCATGTTTCTATACCTGTAATTCTATTTTGCTCATTAGTTTATTTGTTCACTATGTTCTACATGTAAGTGAGAAGGTATTGTATTTGTCTTTTGCTGACTGCCTATTTCTTAGCATAATTGTCTCTGGGTCAACCCAGGCTGTCACAATTGATAAAAAATAGTAAACTGCATGGAACAAGGGCAGATTCCTGTGAATGCATCCCAAGTAAATTTCATCATAGTATCATCTTTTGCATATCATTCTTACATAGCTAAGCTACTGTGGAAACGGTGACATGTAGGTTTTCCTATTTTTAGGAATATAAAATATCAGACTCAAGTCTAAGGTGATGTGAATGGGGAAAAACAAAATGTAATGATGTAATTTTTCAAGAATTTTGTCCACTTCTATAGATCAGCCTCAACAATCATAAAATATGAATAAGTTTACATAAAATGTTTAATTTAAAAATTACAATATTAATTCTTTGACTCCTACCAGATTATGAGAGTCCAATATGTGCTTGGAATGTGAGGGCACTTTATTCCCTGGTTCACAGGGATCTTTGGATAGTTAACATAAAGAACAGTATTGCATCTAAACAGAACTAAAATGCACATTTTTCTTTCTATATTATAGTCACTGAAAATTACCAGTTCAACTCTTTTTTTATTAGAATTTTTCAATTTTATTATATTTTATTTTTGATAATTTTTTAAAAGTAATTACTTTATTGTTGTTCAATTACAGTTATCTGCATCCTCTCCCCTCCCCTCCTCCCTCCCCCTCCAACCTCACCTCCCTCCCCAGCCTCCTTCCTCCCCCTTGGTTCTGTCCATGTGTCCTCTAAAGTGGTTCCTGAAAACCCTTCTCCCCATTGTCCCCTCCCCGCTGGCTATTGTTAGACTGTTCTTAATTTCAATGTCTCTGGTTATGTTTTGCTTGCTTTCTGCTTTTGTTGTTTATGATCCAGTTAAAGGTGAGATCATATGGTATTTGTCCCTCACCGCCTGGCTTACTTCACTTAGCGTAATGCTCTCCAGTTCCATCCATGCTGTTGCAAACGGTATAAGCTCCTTCTTTCTTTCTGCTTCGTAGAATTCCATTGTGTAAATATACCATAGTTTCTTGATCCATTCATTTGTAGATGGGCACTTAGGTTGTTTCCAGCACTTGGCTATTGTGAATTGTGCTGCTATGAACATTGGAGTGCATGGGTTCTTTTGAATTGGTTTTTCAGGATTCTTAGGGTATAATCCTAGCAGTGGAATTGCTGGGTCAAAAGGCAGTTCCATTTTCATTTTTCTGAGGAAGTTCCATACTGTTTTCCACAATGGCTGCACCAGTCTGCATTCCCACCAACAGTGCAGTAGGGTTCCCTTTTCTCCACATCCCCTCCAACAGTTATCTGTTGCTTTGTTGATGATGGCCATTCTACTGGTGTGAGGTGGTATCTCATTATGGTTTTAATTTGCATCTCTCTGATGGCTAATGATATTGAGCATCTTTTCATATGACTCTGGGCCCTCTGTCTTTAGGGGACATATCATTGAAGGATGTTGCTGCGTGGAACGTCTGAGATTTTCCCAACATCATTTGTTGAAGAGGCTATTTTTATTCCACTTTATGCTTCTGCCCCCTTTGTTGAAGATTAATTGCCTGTAGAGACTTGGGTTTATTTCTGGGCTCTCTATTCTGTTCCATTGTTCTATCTGTCTGTTTTTATGCCAATACCGAGCTCTTTTGATTACAGTGGCCTTGTAATATACTTTGATATCAGGAATTGTGATCCCTCCTGCTTTGCTCTTCTTTCTCAAAATTGCAGCTGATATTCGGGGACGTTTATGGTTCCATACAAATTTTTGAAGTGTTTGTTCGATATCTGTGAAATATGCCATTGGTAGTTTGATAGGAATTGCATTGAATCTATAAATTGCTTTGAGGAGTATGGACATTTTGATGATGTTGATTCTTCCAATCCATGAGCATGGTATATGTTTCCACTTGTTTGTGTCTTCCATGATTTCTCTCTTCAGTGTTGTGTAGTTTTCTGAGTACAGATCTTTTACCTCCTTGGTTAGGTTTATTTCCAGGTATTTTATTTTTTTGTTGTTGTTGTTGCTATATCAAATGGGATTTTTTTCCTGATTTCTGTTTCTGCTGTTTCACTGTTGGTATATAAAAATGCCTTTGATTTCTGGATATTGATTTTATATCCTGCTGTTTTGCCAAATTCAATTATTAGATTGAGCAGTTTTTTGGCAGAGTCTATAGGATTTTCTAAGTATACTATCATGTCATCTGCAAACAATGACAGTTTTGTTTCCTCCTTTCCAATTCAGATGCCTTTTATTTCCTTTTCTCGTCTGATTTCTGTGGCCAAAACTTCCAGTACTATGTTGAATAGAAGTGGTGATAGTGGGCAACCTTGTCTTGTTCCTGATCTTAGTGGGAAAGATTTTAGTTTTTGTCCATTAAGTATAATGTTGGCTGTAGGTTTCTCATATATGGCCTTTATTATTCAACTAACTCTTTTTATCCTTAACTTTATGAAGGACACTTCATTTTACTATAAGGAAGACTGTGATTAATAAAATTAATTCCCTCATTATAACTCTTATTCTCTAGTAAGGGGAGTGAGGCAGTTAATAAACCTAAAGAGGGACCCAAAAAAACTGGAATTATCTTCTGCAGGGTAAGCCCCTTATAGTAGAGGCTTCCCCTGCAAGGTGAGTGTTCCAGGAATCCATCTGTATCAGTGTACCACCTAGCACTCTTGTGTGAGGCTACATTCAGCTTCAGTGAATTTTTTTGAAGACTCCTTTAATGCATTTTCTCATTTCATGGTGGATGATTTATAAACACACCTGTGCACACTGTGCTGAGTGTTTAGTAGTTTTTGACCAAAAACAGCATGACTCCTCCACTCCACTCTCCCTATTCACCTGATCTCACACTGAGTGACTTTGTTTTGTGTTCCTAGATGAAAAAGTCCTCAATCAAAAAATTTATGCTAATGTGGAAGAGGTGAAACAAAAAGCAGCAGAAGCAATAACTAAATGACATCAAAACTGATTAGTCCAAAAACCGTTTTGAGCAGTGAAAAATCTTGATAGGCATATTCCAACAATTGGACAGTACATGAAGGCAACTGAAGTTTAAACATGTGAGAATAAATACACAGGGACTTGAAAGATGGCAGTTTGGTAGGTGGAAGCAAAACCCACTTGGTCATGCACCCAACTGAGATACCTAGCTGAGTGAACAGCCAATGGAATATCAGCTTTTATGAAGTTCGGAAGTCAAAATTTTAGAGGATGTTGAAAAACAGATGATAAGGAGATTGTGTTGGGATGGTAAGTCCCCTGGGATCTGTTCAGGGACCAAGACTGCTGCAGTCTGCGACCTGGCACCTGGTGCTGGGGTCAGCGGGTGACACAAGAGCTTTGGAAGAGAGGAAGATCAATAATTGTAACTCCACAGCTCATCAAAATAAAAAGCTTCTGCATGACTAAAGAAAATAGCATTAAAATGAAAAGAGAACCAACCTTATGGGAAAACATATTTGCAAATGATACCTCGGAAAACAGTTTGATCTTCAAAATGTATAAAGAATTCACATGACTCCTCTCCAGGAAGACAAAAAACCCAATTAAATGGGCAAAGGACCTGAACAGACACTTCTCCAAGGAGGACATACAAAGGACCCAGAGACACATGAAAAGGTGCTCAGCATTATTTGCCATCAGAGAGGTGCAAATTAGAACCACAATGAGATACCACCTCACACAGGTGAAAATGGCCATTATAAACAAATAAACAAACAAGTGTTGGAGAGGTTGTGGAGAAAAGGGAACCCTAGTACACTGTTGGTGGGAATTCAAACTGGTGAAGCCACTGTGGAAAACAGTATGGGATTTCCTTAGAAAACTGAAAATGGAACTACCTTTTCACCCGGCAATACCACTGTTGGTATTATACCCTAAGAATCCCGAAACACCACTTCAAAAGAACCTATGCACCCCAGTGTTCATAGCAGCACAATTTACAATAGCCAAGTTCTGGAAGCAACCTAAGTGCCCATAAGTAAATGAGTGAATCAAAAAACTATGGTACATTTACAAAATGGGATACTACATATCAGAAAGAAAGGAGGAGTTCCTACCCTTTCTTACAGCATGGATGGATCTGGAGAACATTATGCTAAGTGAAATAAGCCAGGCAGTGAAAGAGAAATACCAAATGATCTCACCTATAGGTAGAACCTAATCAACAAAACAAACAAGCAAGCAAAATACAACTGGAGACTTTGAATTAAAGAACAAACTGACAGTGACCAGAGAGGAGGGGAGAGAGGGATTATAGAGGATAATAGGGAAAGGGCAAGAACATGTATAAAGGACACAAGGACAAAGCCAAAGGGGGTAGGTTTCAGGGAGGGAAGTGGGGATGGATTGAGTAGAGGGTGTGGTGGGGTGAAATTGGAGACAACTGTACTTGAACAACAACAACAAAAAAAGCTTATATCTGAAAGCCTAAATATAGTTGATTTCACATTAACATTTTCTCCTGTGTTTTAATCATTGTGAATATTGGGAATATATGAAAAAAGTTACTCAAAATGTACCTGCTGTGGTTGAAACTTTATAATTACTTTTCAGACATGAACTTTACTCAATTTATGCACAGAAGAAAATTTCAAAATAGTCTTCCAGAAAGCTTTCTTTCTTTCTTTCTTTCTTTTCTTTTCTTTTTTTTCTTTTTAGATATTTCATATTTTAGTCTCAAGAAAGGATTAATTGCTGTGTTAGATTTCAATTGAATGAATTTGAACCTGAGGTAACAGGTGGCCAGGGGCCAGGGGAAAGGATGGAAGATAATTATTAGAGAAATGGCTGTTCAGAAAACAGCCAGGTGCTTTCACATTTTATTAGCTACAGTATAGACCCTAGATCTGCCTGGTTTCCCTCCCTCCTCCCAAACATGGGATCAAGCCTTCTCAGGAGCCCTTGCCTTTGCCACCTGTGCCTGCTGGGACTCCTGCTGCAGCAGAACAAGGGTCTTCCTCTGTTGCTCTGACTGCTACTCAAGGACCCTGAGCTGGGATTCGTATCTCTTAATTTCAACTGTTATATAGTCCAGTCTCTTCCCCACTGTGGCCCAGGCCGCCCCCAGGTCCTGTTTGACCAGCACAGGACCCAGAAATTTAAAGATCATGTTGGACCTATTTTCTGCTAGTTGTGCTTCAAGCTTCTTCTGTCCTAACATAGATTTACTCAAGTCCTTCTGTAGCTGTTGATATTTCTCCACTTCTCCCTGTAGCTTCTTCTGGATCAGTTCAGGCATGGTGGAGATGAAAGTCTGCAGGTGTGGCGGATTCCGTCCGGCAGAACCCGTGTCAACCGTGATTGAATGCGTAAATAATCTCACACAGAAACATGCAGAAATAGAGAACCGGGAGAACGCGTCCCATCCATTATGATTTTGGAAAGGCCCCGAGCCTTGGTTCCAGGGGTTTTTATTGCTATTCTCCAGGACATTACCTCAGAATGGTATTCATTAACTATGTATAGATTGTAGATTCGTTTTAGGTGGTAGACAGCTCAGAAGGTCATCAAAAGGGTTATGCAAAGACAAGAGGTATGGCTGAACTTTGAAAGGACCAGCATTGATCTAAGGAAGCTAGTTAAGCATTAGCATTTGTTCTTTTGATCTAGGGAGAGAGATATTTCTTAGCAAGAGCAAGGTTTTATTTTAAATCTAAGGAACATGTCAGCCTGCTTTCCCCACAGGAAATTCTGCTTCCACGAACATGGGTCCATGCATGCCGGCTTATGTTCCACAAGAGACTTTGCTCCTTGACACACGTGAAAACATAGGGCTACAATTCCCCACTGTGGATATATGAATTTCCCTTAGCAGGAGCAGGAAAGGGGCACTGGGTCTAATGCTCTGGAAGGTGCCCAAGCTCCCCTAAATGGCATGGCCTGTGGAAATGACAGCACTCTTGAAAGACAGCCTCTTGGGGTACCGCTATCTTTTCCTCATCTGGATATCGACAGGACCTCAGGTGTAGGGGGAATGGCAGTTGAAACAAGACCCCAAGCCTCTCAACCAAAACTTTCTGGAAAGCTTTCTTATGAAATAATTTTAAGTTGCTAATGAAGTGTTTATCTTCACTCTTATTAATGATTACTCAGAATTAATTTTCACAGACTTTTAAATTTCACACCATTTGTTGAAACTTTGTTCAAATCTGATAAAAAATAGTATACACTAGCTGATTTAAGCATGAAAATTAATATCTACCAGCCCTACCTCTTATATTTACTGGCTGCATGCCTTTGGCCAAGAACGGCTATTATCAACAAGATAATCAAATAAATGTTGAAGATGTGGAGAAAAAGAAACCTTCATTTACTTCATTCTTTTAATAACTTGCTCAGCCTCTGTTTTTTTTCTCATTGTAAAATAAGAATACCAATAATAGCTATAGCATATGGTTCTTCAGGATTAACTGAAATAAAAAAAACTGAAGGCCTTAACCAGTGTCTTGGCATTGAATATCCAATATATGTTAACTACTATCACTATTCATATTGATTGCTACCTTTTCTCTCTAGTTCATATTTGGCTGTAAATTCACTATACTTCTGTAGAAACTGTGTTCTCAAAGCTTAAATGTCATAATTACCTTTTTTACTCATATTTTTCAATTTATTTTAATTACTCTATATTTTACCTTTAAGTAAGGTAACCTTTAATTGTATGGACATAATATATTTTAAATGCATTTATTATGTTGAGCCTAATTTTATACATTTTTAAATTAAACTTATTAGGGTAACATTTGTTTACAACATTGCATAGGTTTAAAGCATGCAATTTTTGATACATCATCTATATACTGCACCAAGTCCTCAACACCTAAAGCCAAATATTTTTTCCATCACCATGTATTTGACCCCATTTACCCTTTACAACCTCATACATCACCCTCTTTCCTCTGGTTACCACCAAATTGTTTTCTATGTTTATGGTTTTCTGTTTGTCTTGTTTGTTCGTTTGTTGATTTCAGTTTTTAATCCCACATATGAGTAAAATCATATGGCCCTTGACCTTTTCTGTCTGATGCATTTTAATTAGCATAACATTCCCAAAATCTACTTATGTTGTCGCAAATGGCAGTATTTCATTTTATGGCTGAGTACTATTCCATCATATATATACAATGTGTTCTTTATCCAATCATCTATTGAAGAACACTTCAAATATTTTCATGTCTTGACCACCATGAATAATGCTGCAATAAATGTAGGAGTGCATATATCTTTGCAAATAAATGTTTTCAAAATTTTCAGATAGATATGCAAAGAGTAGTTACTAGGTTTTATGGTAACTCTTCTTAATTTTTGGAGGAATTTCCATACTGTTTTCCATAGTGGCTGTACCAGTTTACATTCCCATCAGCAGTAAATGAAGGTTTCCTTTTCTCCAAATCTTCAACACATGTTTTTAATTATCTTGTTGATAATAGCCATTCTAACATGTGTGAGGTGGTATTACATTGTAGTTTTAATTTGTTTCCCTGATAGCTACAGAAGTTGAACACATTTCCATATATCTGCTTGCCCTTTGTATGTCTTATTGGGAGAAGTTTCTGTTTCAGTACTCTGCTCATTTTTTTATTGAATATATTGGTGTTGTGTTGGTTAATACAATTATATAGATTTAAGGTATACAGTTCTATAATACATCATCTGTATATTGTTTTGTGTGTTTACCACTTCGAGTTATATCTCTTTCTATCACCATTTATCCCCATTTGCCCTTTCCTGCTTCCCCAAGTCACGTTTCCCTTTGGCATTGTCCATACTGTTTCTTGTGTATGACTGTACATGAGAGGGTTTTTTTTTGAGGAGGGTGCTTAATTCCTTCACCTTTTTAATTAGATTGTTAGTTTGGTGTTGAATTATAGGAGTTCTTTACATATTTTTAGATAGTAACTGCTTGTCAGAGGTGTTGTTTGCAAACATCTTCTCCCATTTGGTTGTTTAATCTTTTATTTTGTTGGAAGTTTCTTTTGCTGTGCAGAAGCATTTTAGTTTGATACATTAAGTCCCATTCATTGTTTTTATGCACTACTTCCTTTTATTTGGGGGTCAAATTCATAAAATCCTCTCTAAGACCAAGGTCCATAAATTTAGTACTTATTTTTATTCTATATAATTTATTGTTTTAACTATATATTTAGGTCTTTGATCCACTCTGAGTTAATTTTTTTGTATATGGGTATAAACAGTAGTCTAATTTTCTCTTGCATATGACTTTCTACACTCCTAGAACCATTTATTGAAGAGGCTTTCTTTTTTCCATTGTATGTTTTTGGCTCCTTTGTCAAAAATTATTTGCCCATATACATATGGATTTATTTTTTCAACTCTCAGTTCTGTTCCATTAGTCTGCTTGTCTGTTTTTCTGCCAATACTATGCTGTTTGATTATTGTTATTTTGTGGTATAATTTGAAGTCAGGGAGTGTAATACCTCTGACTACATTCTTTTATTCAGCATTGCTTTGGTTATTTGTGGTTATTTCTGATGACTTTTTGCTCTATTTTTTTAAAGATGTCATTCAATTTCTGATAGAGATTACATTATGTCTGTGTATTGTTTTGGGTACTATGGCCATTTTAATTATGTTGATTCTTCCAATCCATGAAAATGAAATATCTTTCCATTTCTTTGTGTCTTTTGCAATCTGTTCTAATAATGCTTTGTAGTTTTCAATGATCCTTTGTTAAATTTATTCCTATTTTATTTTTTTATTTGAACTGCAAAAGTAATTTTTTTCTTTTTCTCCAAAATTTCATTGTTAGTATTTAGAAATACAATGGATTTCTGTACACTGATTTTGGATCCTGAAACTTTGTTTTATTTGTTTATGGTTTCTAATAGTTTTTGTTTTTGTTTTGTTTTGTGTGTGTGTGTGTGTGTGTGTGTGTGTGTGTGTGTGTGTGTGTGTGAAGTCTTTAGGGTCTTCTATAATAAAAATCATGTCTTATTTATTGCCAGTTTGGATGCTTTTGATTTGTCTTCTTGAAACAAGACTCCTAGTTCTATATTGAATAACAGTGGTGAAAGTAGACATCCTTTTTTTGTTCCTGATGTTATAAAATCTCAACAGCCTCCCTTCTGTATCTTCGCCCATTCCTCAAATTAACTGCAGAGTGTGCCTGTCACTCTGAAAAAGAATAGTTTTGTGGTTCCAGTTCTCAGGTTTGCAGATAATGTGCTCTGCAACCCAATAATCACAGCTACAGCTTATTCTTGGGACCACCGCTAGCTCTAAGAGGGTGAGGAGAGGTCATATTTGTTAGTATGAGGGGAGTAATCCAAGCTCTGTATCTTCTTTTTCTGTCTGATGATAGCAATTGCCATATCACCGTGATTGCACCTCTGCACTTTGTCCCTACCCAGGTGACTGGGTTCCACTGCAGCACTTACTGACCACTCCCACAGGAGTGCACACAGTATCTCTGCTCCTCTCAACTGAAGGGAGTACCAGCAACAATCTTAATCCTCCCCTCTAACCAGAACCTCAGTGGGCTGCAGAATGTATTTTTGACACTATCTCAGCTATTCTCACTTTTCTTCTTCCTAGTTTTTTTTACTTGCCCACCTTCAGATATTTCAATATCATGGATCTCTCATTGTGTTTGTGTCTTGAACAAGCAATTCTTTGTTGAATTAGAGTTGTTCAAATTTTTGTAACTTGAAAGGGAGCAGCCCAAGGGAAGTCCCATGCCACCATTCCTCTCTGCTGAACCTAATTTTTAAGACAATTGTTGATGGTTGAGATGGCAGCAAAGTAAGAGTATATGTTGCGCACATTCTTCCAGAAACAAACTGAAGATAAAACTAAAGAAGTGAAGAGTCACCCTGAAGATTACCTGAAAAAGAGACTTTTAACCAAGGACAAGCAAAAACTACCTAAAACTAGTAGAAAGAGAAGGGTCATTAAAAGGGCTGGCCCTGTTCACATTGGCAGTGGGCCAAGGTGGTGGCAGTGCTGTGGGAGTTTCCTCTTGAAAGGAGAGTAGTTGGGACCACAGATTGGGATCCCAAGCACAGAGTGCCAGTGCAAGCATCATCTGACCATATAGCATCCAGTGGTAAAAAGCCATGGGGATTTCTCTGCTGGAAAGAGATAAAACCCACTAGAGACAAAGCCACTATTTTTAACTCTTAAAGAGGCCAAACCATAAGTTTTGTGTTCACAACCAATACCCTGGGCCCCGCAAAGGGAATGTGGTGCAGATTGGAATTGTGCAAGGAGAGTCTGGAGTGGGAGGCATTGGGGAGAGACATGGGGCTGTGGGGTTTTCTGTGCCAGGCTATACCTGGATTCTGAAGTAGCCATCTTACCTGAGACAAGTAAGCCACTCCCAGAAGAAAAGTAATTACCTTACCTGTGGGATACCATTTGCCCGATCTTTTGGAATCCTGCTTGCTCAAACCTGTATGTTTTTTGTTTTGTTTTTTTCTTGTTTTGTTTTAATTTGTTTGCATTTGTTCTATTCTTCATTCTTTTCTCCCATCCTGCATCTCAAGACCTGTGGAGTAAACAGCAACATACACAGACTTAGGAGGTGCCAGGGACTAGCTTTAGGGCAGTCATTCCATACACTTTCCCAGGAAACAGATTAGTGCCTTCCCTCCATTGGAGGGCCATTGAAACACTCTCCTGGTTTTCAGCAGACCCAAGATCTGGGCTCTAGAAGACCCACCCTTTAGCCTACTAAGGGCTCCACCCTGCCAAGAACGGAAATAATTCTAGACACATTCAGACTATTGGCTCGGAGACAGGAGCACACACCAGTTTCCCTGAAGTCTGAAAGGCACCTTCCACAGGATATCTAGGAGTCCCATTCCCACGATTCCATCAGAAGCCCTCTCAGAAACATATCTG
This sequence comes from Micronycteris hirsuta, assembly GCA_004026765.1. NCBI lineage: Eukaryota > Metazoa > Chordata > Mammalia > Chiroptera > Phyllostomidae > Micronycteris > Micronycteris hirsuta. Next base: position 28,965 of record PVJI01015702.1, read on the forward strand.
CAGGTGGTCTAAGCAGTCAGAGGCAGAAGCGTATTCTGCAGTGAGTTGGGACATATGCTGACACACCCTGGACCCAGTGCTGATACAACCCAGCTTTAAGAGAAGCTTGGCCCATCCTGAGCATAGCCAAGCCTGAAGGAAACAGACACATATTATGGATCACATGTAACTATGAACAGGCTGCTAAGGGCTAGATGTGGACAGCACCTTACATTGACTTGTACCAGCCTCAGAGAACATCAGAGCCACATCAAAAGGGAAAACCCAGCAGGCAATCACTAAACTCTGCTTAGACAAATCCCACTTTGTTCTTTATCATTACTTTAATTATTTTTTCTTTATCATAGCATTTTTATTATATATCTATTTTTTCTTTTTCTTCTAGTTTTGTGTCCCTTTTTTAAAAAATTTCATACCTTTTATTTTACCCTTACTTTTGATTATCCACTATTTGCCTCTTCTTTCCTATTCATATTATTTTCTTCCTTTATCCTTTTACCCTTTTTCCTCTTTCATATCATTATTCATATAAGTCCTTTTCACTTTTCTCCTCTCATGATCACATTTATTTCCTTTGGTCTTCCATTATTCTGTTTACTTACTTCCCCCTTTCTCTGCTATTCCATTTTTCTTTCCACTTTTACTATTCTTTGTTTTTTGTCATTGATATTGCTGTTGTTGTAAGGGTACATTTCTCTGTTTTGGTTTTGTTTTTGTGTTATTTTGCTTTGTTCAGTAGCACCTGTACAACACTGTACAGGACATTGTAGGGGTTGAGGATCTCAGCCAGCCAGCTGGATGGGAGATGCCACCAATGAACAGGCTAACAACACTTAGGACACAAATGCAAGAGGAAAGTACACATAACACACACAAAGGACATTTCTAGAACAACCAGATTAGGTCAATGAGTCTGAACCACTGGGTCTCACCGGACTCAAACCACATAAGACCACCCACAAACCAGGGAATCAAAACAGACCTACATAATACATAGAAAAAAAATAAAATAGACAGCTAAAAATTAGAGGCAAAGAAGCAACTTCCAACTGAAAGAAGAAGAGAAATCTTCAGGAAAAAAAAAGAGCAAATTATCAGACATAGAGTTCAAAGTAATAGCAATAAGGATGCTCAAGGAACTTAGTGAGAATAACATCAGCATGAAAAATGACATAGAAACTATGAATAAAAACCAGTTAAATATGAAGAATACAATATCTAAAATAAAGAATACACTAGAAGAAATTAAAACCAGGCTAGACAAAGCAGAAGATCAAATCAGCTATTTGGAAGACAAGGTGGAAAAACACCTGGTCAGAACAACAAAATTAAAAAAAAAAGAATTCAAAAGAATGAGGATAGCATAAGAGAGCTTTGGGAAATCATATTAAACATAACAATATCTGCATCATAGGAATATCAGATGTAGAGGAAAGAAAGGGATAGCAAGCCTCTTTAAAAACATAATGACTTAAAACTTCCCCAATTTGGTGAAGGAAAAAGTCACACAAGTTCAGGAAACACAGAGACTACCCAACAAGATGAACCCAGAGTCCCACACCAATATATATCATATTTAAAATGAAAAAATTAAAAAACAAAGAATCTTAAAGGCAGCAAGAGAGAAAGAGTTACATACAAGGGAGCTCCAATGAGGCTGTTAGATCATTTCTCAAAAGAAACACTATAGACCAGAAGAGATTGGCATGAAATAGTCCAAGTAATGAAAAGCAAGGACCTGCAACCAAGACTCCTCTATCCAGCAATGTTCTCATTTAATATGGAAAGTGAAATAAAAAGCTTTCCAGACCAAAAAAAATAAAATAAAAGGGAGGGAGGATAAAGGAGTAAATTCCCACCAAGCCAGCATTGCAAGAGATGCTAAAGGTACTGTTTTAAAAGAAGAAGAAATAATACATGGAAGAATACAGGTACTAAGGGAGAAAATGGCAACGGATAAGTAACTATCAATAATAACCTTAAACTAAAGTGGATTAAATGTTCCAATCACACAACATACAGTAGCTGAATGGATAAGAAAACATAACCTGCAAGCGAAACCACATCAGAACAAAAAATTTACACAGGCTGAAAGTGAAAGAATGGGAAAAAATATTCCATACAAATGGAAGCAAACAAAAAAAGCTGAGGTAGCAATACTTCTATCTAACAAAATAGACTTCAAAATAAAGACCACAGCAAGGGTCAAAGAAGGTAACTAAGCACTATAAGTGATCAGTTCAACTCTAGAATATAACCGTTGTGAACATATGCACCCAATGTAGAAGCTCCTAAATTTGTAAAGAGAATCTTGGAGGATTTTAAGAAAAACATTGACAGCAATACAGTAATTGTAGGTGATTTTAACACCACACTGTCAACAAAGGACAGGTCTCCCAGACAAAAAGTCAACAAGGATGTAATGGCATTAAATGACACACTAGATAAAAATTGATTTCATTGATATTTACAGAACATTTCACTCCAAAGAAGCAGAATATATATATATGTATATATATATTCTTCTAAAAACTATATGGGTTATTCTCAAAAATAAACAACAAGATAGGATATAAAGTAAGCCTTAACAAGTTCAAGAAAATTCAAATCATATCAAACCTATTTTAGTATTATAATGACTAGAAAATAGAAATCAACCTAAAGAAAAAAAACTAAAAATAATTCAAATACATGAAGGCTAACAAACATGTTATTTAAAAGATTAATGTGCTAAAAATGAGATCAAGGAAGACATTAAAAGGACCTGGAAACAAATGAAAATGAACACACCTATCCAAAACCTATGGGACACAGTGAAAGCAGTCCTGAAAGGGAAGTTCATAGCATTAGAAGACTACCTAAGAAGACGGAAAAACTCAAATAAAAAACACTAACTTTACACTAGAAAAGGAACAACAAACAAAGCACAGAGAGAATAAAAGGAAGAAAATAATCAGGATATAAACAGAAATAAATGACATAGAGACTAAAAAAAAAATTCAACAGATCAATGAATCCAGGAACTGATTCCTTGAAAAGATAAACAAAATGGACAAACCTTTAACCAGACTCATGCAGGAACAAAAAAAGAGGATCCAAATACATAAAATCAGAAGTAAAAGAGCAGCCACAAGCAATAACACAGAAATACAAAGGACTGTAGGAAATTACTGTTAAGAAATATATGCAAAAAAAATTAGACAAGCTGGGTGAAATAGGTAAATTTCTAGAAACATAAAGTCTTCCAAAACTAAATCAGGAAGAAGCAGAAAACATAAACAGACCAATAACAACTGGTGAAATTGAATCAGTAATCAAAATACCCCCTGCATGATGTGGACTCCGACCAGTGGTGTCTGCAATGTTGTGGATGTGATGAACAAATTCTCACAGACTGCAGAAGTCTTGTGGAGAAAAAGAGATGGCATGGCCACTCTCTGAGTGAGATAGTGCCCCGCTCTTTGCCTGGACAGGCTTTTATTGCTTTTCTGGGAACATTACCTCAAGGAAGGTGTTCATTCACCATTGTCAGGCAGTAATGATCAAACAATAGATAACATTCAAAGAACTATGAAGACTTATTCTGAGTCAGGGCCAGTTAGGTAAAGAGCCATAAAACTTTGGGAAACAAACTCATTTTATGCTTGGACCCTTATCAGAAAATTGAAAACATTCTTAGCAAAGCCGTTTTCACAGGATTTTGTCTATTCTTTCTTAGTCCTGATCACCCCGGAAAACTGCCCATTTCTGCCCAGGCCTGCACCATGCTCAGGTATCATTTCAGGCTTAAGTCAGGCAGGGGAAGTAAAGCAGCCAAGAGATTAGGAGACTTCTTGCAGACAGAATGAGGAGTCAGGCTATGTCAAAGCTGAGGGGTGAGGGTCCATCACTCCCTTTTTCTATAGTCCCCCAAGTCCCTTCCTGAGGGCCCCTTCAGAACCATGCCTATCTTAGGTCACTGCTCCCTTGAGGAACTTACCCATCACTGGCTAACCAGTCATCACAGGGCCACACAGGGTGAAGTAAAAGGGAGCAGAGGTAGTGCCCCTACCAGGAAGATAAGCTTTGTCTCCTTAGTGGCTTATGGCCCCAAGGTCTCTTACTCAGCCTTAGCCATGGGGGGGGTGGGGGGGTTACAGCTTCTGAAACCAGGCAGGGCGGTTCCAAATACCTGCACACAAAGTCCTGGAAAGGATGGCTTTACAGTTGAATTTTACCAATTATTCAAAAAAGAACTAAGACCTATCCTTCTCAAACTATTCCAAAAAATTCAAGAAGGGAGAAGACTTCCAATTTTTTTTACAAGGCCACTATTATCCTAATTACAAAATGAGATAATGATACAAAAAAGAAAAAATATATAGGCCAATATCGCTGATAGACATAGATGCTAAAATCCTCAATAAAATATTAGCAAACTGGATCCAGCAATACATTAAAAAGATCATATAGCATGTTTACTTGGCATTTATTCCAAGGATGCAAGGATTGTCCTACATTCCAAATCAATAAATGTGATATATCACATAAACAAATGAAAGACAAAACTCACATGATCATATCAATAGAGCAGAAAAATTATTTGATGAAATCCAGCACCCATATATGATTAAAAAAAACAACAACACTCATCAAATGGGAAAAGAGGGAGCATAGCTCCAAATAGTATAGGCTGTGTACAAAAAACCTACTGTCAACATCCTACTCAATGGATAAAAATTAAAAGTTTCCCTTAAGATCAGGACAAGACAAGGTTTTCTGCTTTCAGCACTCTTAACAACATAGCACTGGAAGTTTTAGCCACAACAATTAGACAAATGAAGAAATAAAAGCCATCCAAATTGGAAAGTAGGATGTAAAATTGTCATTATTTGCAGATGTCATGATATTGTACATAGAAAACCCTATAGACTCCATCAAAAAACTACTCAACCTAATAAATGATTTTGGTAAAGCAGGGAGATATAAAGTCAATATTCAGAAATTTATCGCATTTTTATATAACTATAATGAACTGTCTGAAAGAGAAACAAAGAAAACAATCTCGTTTACTGTTGCAACAAAAAAGGTACCTAGCAATAAATTTAACCAAGGAAGTAAAAGTTGTGTACTCCAAAAACTATAGGACACTGAAGAAAGAAATTGAGGAAGATACAAGTAAGTGGAAGTATATACAGTGCCATGGATTGAAATAACTAACATCATTAAAATGTCTATACTATCCAAAGAAATCTATACATTCAATGCAATTCCTATTAAAATACCATTGGCATGTTTCACAGATCTAGAACAAATATTCCAAAAATGTATAAGAAACTGAAAAAGATCCTGAATAGCTTCAGCATTTGATAAAGAAGAGTAAAGTAGGAGAGATCGCAATACCTGATATCAAACTATAATCCAAGGCCATTATAATCAAAACAGTCTGGTATTGGCATAAGAACAGACACATAGATCAACAGAACAGAATAGAAAGCCCAGAAATAAACCCATGTCCATATATTCAGTTAACATTGCACAAATGAGCCAAGAGCATACAATGGAGTAAAGACAATCCATTCAATAAATGGTGTTGGGAGAACTGAACTAAAATATGCAAAAGAAAATTAACACCAGACCACCAACCAAGCACCAGAACAAATTGAAAGTTGATAAAAGACTTAAACATAAGTAGTGATACCACAAAACTCCTAGAAGAAAATGTAGGCAGTAAAATTTCAGATATCTGTGTAACAATATTTTTGACAATATATCTCCTAAGGCAAGGGAAATAAAGGAAAAAATAAAAAATAAAACCATATCCAATTAAAAATTTTCTGCACACCTGAAGAAAACATCTTCAAAAAGAAAACAGGGAAGTGACCATATAGGAGAAAGTATTTGTCAATGATACATCAGACAAGGGTTTAATGTCCAAAATATATAAAGAATTCATATGGATTCTTCCAGCCAAGATGGAGGTATAGACAGCTACACTGTGCTTCCTTGCACAACCTAAAGAAGGACAACAACAAACTTAAAAACAACCAGAACTGACAGAAAATCGAACTTCATGGAAGTCTAACAACCAAGTACTTGAAAAAGAGGCATTCATCCAGACTGGTAGGAGGGGTGGAGACAGGCAGCTGAAGAGGACTCAGCAAGGTGATGGCTAGAGGACTGGCATGTGTAGCAGCTGGTAGAGAGGGTGATTCCACATTTGCGTGTGGCTAAACCCAGAGGAACAACTGGGGAGAAGACAGACCTCACAACCCAGGGATCCAGTGTGGGGAAATAAAGCCTCAAAATCTCTGACAGAGAGCCCTGGCTGGTGTAGCTCAGTGGATTGAGTGCGGGCTGGGAACCAAGCGGTCCCGGTTCGATTCCCAGTCAGGGCACATGCCTGGGTTGCGGGCCAGGTCCCCGTGAGGGCCATGTGAGAGGCAACCATACATTGCTGTTTCTCTCCCTCTCTTCCTCCCTTTCCCTCTCTCTCTAAAAATAAATAAAAATAAAATAAAAAAAAATCTCTGACAGAGAAAACCTCTGGGTACTGTGGCAGTGGAAGAAACTCCCAACCTCAGGAGAGATCTTTGGAGAGACCAACAGTGTCATAGAATGTACACAAAACCACCCATCAGATGGGAATCAGCACAAGAGGAGCCCAATTTGCTTGTGGGTAGTGGAGGAAGTGACTAAAAGTCTGAGGAGAGCTGAGCAAGCAGCACTGTTCCCTCCCAGACCCCTCCCCTACACACAGCACCACAACACAGCTAGGTGGTTGCCCCACCCTGGCAAATACCTAAGGCTTTGCCCCATTCAATGTAACTGGCAAGCCCAGACAAAGAAAAAAAAAATGTCTCAAATGAAAGAATATATCAGAGCTCCAGAAAAAATACAACTAAGCAACCAAGAGATAGCCAACCTCTCAGATGCACAGTTCAGAACACAGGTAATCAGGATGCTCAAAAAAGTATGCAAAATAAGTCACAAAATACAGGAAGAAATGAAGGCTATACAAAACAAAATAAAGAAAAATATATAGGGAACCAACAGTGAAGGGGAGGAAACCAGTACTCAAATCAACAATTTGGAGCAGAAGGAAGAAATAAACACTCAACCAGAACAGAATGAAGGCATAAATGAGGAGAAGCTTAGGAACCTCCAGGACAACTTTAAAAGTTTCAACATCTGAAACACACTGGTGCCAGAAGGAGAAGAGGAAGAGCGAGGAACTGAAAACTTACTTGAAGAAATAGTGAAGGAGATCTTCCCCAAGCTGGAAAAAGAACTAGACTTTCAGGAAATCTAGGAAGCTCAGAGAATCCCAAAGAAGCTGTACCCAAGCAAGCACACACCAAAGGACATCATAATTACATTACCCAAAATTAAAGATGAGAGAATCTTAAAATCAGCAAGAGAAAAGGAGACACTTCCTTACAAAGGAGTTCCCATCAGACTATAAGCTGATTTCTCAAAAGAAACCTTTCAGGCAAGAAGGGACTAGAAAGACGTATTCAAAGTCATGAAAGTCAAGGACCTACATCCAAGATTACTCTATCCATCAAAGCTATTATTTAGAATGGATGGGCAGATAAAGTTATTCCCAGATAAGGTAAAGTTAGAGGTGTTCATCACCACCAAGCCCTTACTATATGAAATGTTAAAGGGACTTATCTAAAAAAACAAGATCAAAAACTGTGAACAGTAAAATGACAACAAACTTACAACCATCAACAACTGAACCTAAGAGAACAACTAACTAAGCAAACAACTAGAACAGGAACAGAATCACAGAAATGGAGATCACATGGAGGGTTATCAGTGGGGAGATGGAGCGGGGAGAGTGGGGGAAAACGTACAGGGAATAAAAAGCATAAATGATCTACAAAATAGACAGGGGGAGGTTAAGAATAGTATAGGAAATGAAGAAACCAATGAACTTCTATGTACAAATAATGGACCTGAACTAAAGCAGGGGTGGAATGCTGGTGGGAGGCGAATTGCAGGGCAGAGGGGAATAAAGGGAGAAATTGAGACAACTGTAATGGCATCATCAATAAAATACATTAAAAAAGAAAAAATAAAAGAACTCATATGACCCAACACTAGGAAGACAAAGAATCCAATTAAAAATAGGCAAAGGACCTGAATAGACACTTCACTAAGGGGGATATATAGTTGGCCAATAGACCTATAAAAAGAAACTCAACATCATTAGCCATCAGAAGATGCAAATTAAAACCACAATGAGATATCACCTCACACCTTTTTTATTAATGATGGTCACAATGGCCATTATTAATAAATCAACAAACAGCAAGTGCTGGAGAGGATGTAGAGAAAAGGGAACCATAGTACACTGGTGGTGGGAATGTGGAATAGTGCAGCCGCTGTAAAAAACAGTGTGGGATTTCCTCAAAAACTAAAGATGGAACTGCCTTTTAATCCAGTGATCCCATTGTTGGGAATATACTCTAAGATACCTGAATCATCAGTTCAAAAGAACTTATGCACCCTATGTACATAGCATCACTATTTACAATTGCCGTGTGCTGAAAGCAGCCTAAGGGTCCTTTAAAAAGCGAATGGATAAAAAAAAAAAAACTATGCTACATTTACACAATGTAATACTATCTAGCAAAATGAATGAACTCCTACCTTTTGCAAAAACATTGATAGAACTGGAGAATATGATATTAAGTGAAATAAGACAGGTGGTGAAAGACAAATACTATATGATTTCACCTATAAGTGGAACATAATGAATAAAATAAACAAACAGGCAAAATAGAACCAGAGGCATGGATTAACAGTGACCAGAGGGGAGTATGGAGGAGTTGGAAGGAAAGAAGAGGAAGAGTCTAATGAATTAAGAGTATAAATAACCCATGGACATGGACAAATGTTTGGGTATTGACTATGGGAGCTAGGAGTGGCAGGGCAGGGGAGAACAATGGGGGAAAATTGGAACAACTGTAACAGAACAACAATTAAAAATGAATAAAAACTGGTACATTTATACAATGTAATACTACACAGCAGTAAGAAAGAAGGAACTCCTACCTTTTATGACAGCATGGATGGAACTGGAGACTATTATGCTAAGTGAAATAAACCAGCAAATGAAAGACAAATACCATATGATCTCACATATCAGAGGAATCTTGTGAACAAAATAAACTAATAAGTAAAATAGAATCAGAGGCATAGAATTATGGGATAGACTGACAGTAGTAAGATGACAGGCTAGAGGGGAGCAGAGAGTGGGACTGACTGAAAGAAGGTCAAGTGTTTAGTCAAAGAACATATATGAAGACCCATGGACATGGATAAAATGTGGAATCGATTATAGATATAGGACAACAGATGAGTGGAGGGGAGAGAATGGGGGTAAATGAGTATGATTGTAATACTATAAACAATAAAATATTTGAGGAAAAAGCAACTGTCATCACCACTTCATTGGTTATGGCTGTGTAACACAGACTATTCTTCCCTTTTGCTCATGTTTCTATTTTATGAATATAAAATACTTATGCCTATAATGAGAATACACTTTCAAACGTTTTTCTCACTTAGGAAAGTATTAGAGAGACTTCTTTCAACCCTACATTCATTCAATCCCTACTAACTCTTCATCAGAGGAGGGCTGTTAATGCAATAGCCTGCAATAGTCATTGTGCTTTCCGAGTGGTTAGTGTTTCTGTGACTTAACAGGCCACCATATTTGAGCCTCTCTTTCCTTTTATTCATTGTTTTCTAAGATAATTTAGACATTCTTTTGTATACCATTAATCTTGCTTTTTATTATCATCCTTATAGGAAACAGACCTGAATGTGTTTCCTGTGGAGGTAAGGCTACCTCCATGGTCTTCCCTGTTCTAGCATCTCTGCCTGTGAATGGTTAAGTACCTCCAACTTCATGAGACTTATTATGCAAAGAAATTAAGAGTCTGTTCGAAAGAACTAGGTGTTTTATATGCAGGAAGTATGGAGTAAGAAGCTTCCAGGTCTAGTTTATCAGAGAAGCCTTGCTCTGTATGCATTCTAATTTGCCTAGGACTTAAGGAATGTATTTGCTTATTGTTTCTTGGGTATGGTAAGATACAAAGAGCACATACAAGAAAGAAGAGGTGAATGAACGATTTAGTCATCTATAAATACCAGCATTATGTTCCTTCCTTTACTACCATTTTAGTTATGGTTTCAAACACTCATTAAAAGGTTTATTACAAGAGGATAGTCCATTTGTATTCACAGATGTTCACTGAATATTTATGTTTTTCACTATGTATTACTTTTCTTAAACTCCACCTAGAAAGGGTTTTCACAGTGCAAATTTTTCTTTAAAAAAAGAAGAATCCTCACAGTGAAATAAGCACTAGTCCAAAATATAATCTACATGCTTTGCCGAAAATCACAGCCATAATCTCCTCAGGAAAGAGCTGATTGAGGATTAATGCCACTGTTTGATGTCACGGGGTTTTCATGTTCTATTATTTAAATTATCATACACTGATATGGTTACAAACATATTTTTAAAACCTCATGTTATGCCTCACCTGTGTGCTATAACTTCACAACCTCATGACAAAAGGTAATCAATTTTAGTTTCAAAATTAAACTTGAAAACAACAACTGAATAACAATAACCAAAATGTTTGACTAACGGTTCCCAGAACTTTTAGAAACACACTACTACAATACATAAATAGGATGGTGGTAAGGTAGGTGGAAATGGAGCCCACTTCCCCCTGGGCACAGGTGGAACATGTAGCCAGTCTTCTGGGGAACAGAGTGAATAGCCAACAGAATCTCAGCATATATGAAGGTTGGAGGCCAAAATTGTAAAGAGCATTGAAAAACAGATGGTATGAGATTGCACTGGGATGGTAAGGTCTTTGGGATGAGTGTGGGGACCAGGGCTGCTGCAGCCTCAGGCCTAATGCCAGCTGCAGGATCCTTGGATGAGAGCCAAATCAACAGCTCCCTCCCCTGCCAAACAGGGAGGACAGAGTGGCACCAGGATGGACCTGGATGCTTGAAGTCATTGGAGAGAATAAAGACAAAGTGGGAAATGCACAAGGGCAGTATTCATCTCCTGGGAATGTGCCAGCTGGTTTATTACCAGAGAAATTGAGGAGCCAGGTGACACCTGGAGTGAAGAAATTTCATGCTCTCACTGTGGGAAATTGTAGTCCTTATGTTTTCACGTGTGAAAGGGGCACGGTCTCCCATAGAACATTAAAGCCGGCATGCAGGACCCATGAGTGGGGTAGCAGAATTTCCTGTGGGGAAATCAGGTTGACATATTTCTTAGATTTAAAACCTTGCTACTCCTGAAACCTCTCTCCTACCTGGGTCAAAAGAACTTATGCTAATGTATCTTCCTGGCCAGTGTTTACAATTCTTTTGAAATCAGCCCAGGTCTGTCGCTCT
>PVJI01015703.1:0-40381 GCA_004026765.1 Micronycteris hirsuta
TCTTTTCATATGATTCTGGGCCCTCTTTATGTCTTTTTTCGAGAAGTGTCTGTTCATGTCTATGGACAGAACTAAGGGGGAGGAGGGAGGTCGGGGGGGTGGGACGGGAGGGGAAGGGAGGGGGGAGGGGAGAGGCTGCAAATAACTGTAATCAAACAAAAAATTAATTAAAAAAATAAAAATAAAAATACAAGCTAAAAAAAATAAATAAAATAAATAAAAAATAAAAAAAAGAAGGTGAAACAACAGATAGTAAAGAGTTGTGCATTTTTACTGTTTATGCTGTTTTCAATTGTATGATTATTCTAAAAAAGAAGAAAGACGACTGAACATGGGAGGCTGTGGCTGAGCCCGGAGGACGGTGGGTTCCTTGCACAACACACGAAAAGGGAGCGCAACACCGTGCTTTGGGGCTTCTAGCTTGTTTACTTTCATTTTTATTTGTAGTTTCAGGGCAAATTAAGTTTAAAATGTAATAATATAATCATTTCTTGCAAAAAGTGGAGACCAATTCAGTAGTGTCATCAAAAGCGAACTTATAAAGAGCCACAAGAGGCCCTTCTGTCACAGAAATGTAAAGCAATGCACCTGCAGTTTTCCTGGCTTAACCTACCAATTCCTTAGTCTGAAAGTAGAGGCTGTAGAGTTAGAAGTTAAGAGCTGCAGTTAGTAATGTCAATCCACTGCATTATTAGTAGAGTTGAAGTTTTTGTTATTTTAAATTTCAAAGCAAAGATTTACAGTAAAGAGTTTCTAAAAATTTTGGTTTTAGGGACAGTTATCTTAGGAGATATGGGGTCTTCTTATTCCAGCATTTATTCCTGTGAGATTGTGAGGCAAGGATCATGCTAAAAGTGTCACGGAGAATGCACACACTTTCCACCTCACGTTCGAAATGAGACTAAGTTGTTAGCAGGACTAGTTTTGTTACAACTTGTTCTGGAGTCTAACCCATCGTGATATTTAAGTTCAGATAAGTCAGACTCCAAGAGCAACCCTGGAACATGGGGGTCAAACACATAAGACGGGATGTTTTCTTTGAAAACAGTGAATATCTCTGCTATAAATTATCCTTAAGAAGAAAATGACAAGCTAGTGGCTGAGTTATGAAAATTGGAGCCTCTCACATTGAGGGCAGGGGATATATTTCTCTCTCTAGCACAGTGGGTTAAGCAGATCCATTACTTATAATCATAAGAAAATATGTAGGGATTGTAATGTGAAATTTCAGAGAATGTGAGCTCTAATATCAACACTGATAATGGAGTGCACTTGGCCCTCTCTGTTGTACATCTTTCTCTCCTAATCCTCATCCAAATATTCAGAAAGAAGCAGTTTACTACACATCAGATATTTTCAAAGGCCCCTCAAAACTGCATTTTTACTACAGCATATTACATAGTGTGGAGTAAAACATTTGAATTAATGGCCCAATATAAATTGTCATAGGTGTTGGAAAAGTACCATAGGAGGAGAGGGGTTATTTGCAGTTTAAATATGGAATATTTTAGGATGCTCATTTTTGTCGAAGTTTTATCCAAAGTCACAAAGGGTTTGATCTTTTAACCTACTTGTCTTGCCAGTGAATACTGGTAGAGTATATTTCTCTCTTTAATTTTAAATACCCCTATCAGTTTTGGCCTGCTCAGAATGAAAAATTAATATTGTCATGAAATTTTGATACATATTGTGAGGAGAAAGACAACAAAATTGTTAGAATTTTATTTTTATATAATGATCATTTGCCTAATGCTTGATTAATTTTATTATGCTGTATTCGTTAGGTTCTATTTTCCTTTTTTCTGAGATCCTTTGTAAGATGGGATAAACCTGGGAAAAAAAGAGCAAGAAACATACAGCCCAATAGCCAAATGTATCTATCTAGTCAACATTTCATTTAGATTATTTGAAGCTGAAATCTTGCTTCTGAAATTCAGACGTCTGATATGGAATTACAGCAGAGGCATTGCTCACGCACTTCATAGCAGTTAATATTGCTATGCATATCTGGATAAATATTTGCTTTAAAACAATATTAAGAGAATGAATTGAAGCTGAAAATGTAGGAAAGTCAAGGGCTGACAGTTTCTAAAGATAAATTATTTATTTGTGAAAGCAGTGATCTTTCGTTCAGGATAGTGCTAGGATGTCTACTAGGTTTCAGAAAATGCAGCAGGAGAAGTACACCATAAGTTTAAAATTCCTGTTTTAAAGCTTCCTAAATATTAATTCAATGTCTATCTTTTCATATTTTAAATTGTATTTTCTGGTTTGTTCCTGCTGATATATAGAAATATAATTAATTTTTATACATAGACCCTGATTCAGCATCCCTGTTAAATTTATTTATTAATTTTAATATTTTATACAGACATGCCAAAGTCTTCCTAATGTTTTGTATTAATGACTGTTTTTCTTAATTATTATTTAAATTATATTTACAAGTTATTCTTCTTGATAAATAGAAATATGATGACGGTATTAAGTTTTTATCCAGAAAATATTTTAATATGTTTATTGATACTAAGAATAATTTTTAAATAATGAGAATTAATTATAGGTATTATTTTTTTATCCTTATGTCAATTATTTATTTATTTTCCTTATTGTTCCAGCTAGACTCCAGGTAAATAGTCAATATATTTCAATATCTAGAGGTTGTAGTAGCCATTCTTGTTTTATTTTGGCACTCAGAAAACTGTAAACATTCTATTATTAATCATGATGTTTATTGCAGATTTTCATAGATATCTTTATCAAAGTAAGAAAATATTTTCTAAGTTGGCTAACAGTTTTAATCATGAATGGACATTGATTTGATCTGGTAATTTTTTTTTGTATTTATGGACCAGCTTATATCTTTTTATATCAGTGTTTACTTAAAATAAAAAAATGATATTTACTTTTTAAGTTTTTCTGTTTGTTTATTTATAAAGTTTTGTATAAAAATTATTCTTCTCCAAAGGACATGTCAGGAAGTGTTTCTTCTTTTGCATTTTCTAAAATAGTTTGTGTAAGAGTGAAACTTTTTTTTAAACAGTTCTTTTTTTACAGCATGTTTTTCTATTATCAGTTATCCCTCCTATACCCTCTTCTACCTCCACCCATCCCCCACAAACACTGTTGCTTTTTAAATATTTTTATTTAAAAAGTATTTCCTGTTTAAGTCCTTCTTTATTCTAAATTCAGAATTATTAAGGGTAAAATCTAAATTAGGGGACTTGGCTTTAAATCTACACTTAATGGGACTCACCAAGAATGTTTTTCACTTTCATTCTCCTGCCCAGAATTGGTATTTTTTAAAAAAACCTTTTTTTTCTTTTATTGATTCCAGAAAGATGGGAAGGAAGAGAGAAAGAGATAGAGAAACATCGATGTGAGAGAGAGGCATCAATCTGTTGCCTTCTGCATGTGCCCAGCTGGGGATGGAACCTGCAACCCAGCATGTGCCCTGACCGGGAATTGAACCCACCATCCTTGGGTTTGCAGGATGACACCCAACCAACTGAAACACATTGGCCAGTGTCAGAACTGGTATCCTTATTCACTCAGTTTTGGCATAGCGCATGTGATGATACTGTAAAACAAACAATCGCAACGTCTTAGTGGCTTAATTAACAGAGGATTTATTTCTCCCCTTAATAGTTGTGTGGGTTAGCTGGAGTGGCTCTGCTTCAGGTTGCCAGAGCATGCTGTTTCCATGTTAGAAGTACAAGAAGGGCAAGTAGAATCACATGATCCTTCCTAAAGCCTATCCCTTTTTCCAGTGTCCATTGGTCAAAGCAAATATGTAGCCAAATACAATATCAATGGCATGGGGATAAACAATGGCAAAGATCTGGAGGGAAAGAACAAATGTGAGTAATTTTTTTTTAAGTTTCATATATGGAAACCATAGGCTTGCATCTAGAGAACTAACTGCTGATAGATTACAGAGTAGGGTGTGGGCACTAAGCAAGGAGACAGAGCTCAGAGGAGTACACAGAAAAAGCTGAGGACTCATTCCTAGGTTAATTTCCCAAACATGTGAATCAAATTTGGTAGTCTTTCTTCTCTAGGCAGGAGTTAGTCTGGGAGCAAAGTTAGTTAGTAAGTTAGTTAGTTAATTAGACCTGAGTTTGATAGGAAAGGAAAGCTTTCTGCATGGAAACAAAGAACATGGGTCACCCAGATGTCTTTAATGTTCCCTCATCTTCTTTGAACTTTCAGTTAGATTTCTATCTGACTACAGGCCACTGACCTTTCATCAGAGCATTTACTTTAAGATATAAATCTTCTTTCAGCCTCCTTCCAGTTTTACAGTTTAAGAATGCCTTCCTCAAGGACCTGGAAGCCATCTCTGTGAAACGTAATCATCCAGAAAGATAGCGCCCTCATCTCCCAGGCTTTGTGGGAGAGCGGGAGCCTGACCTCAGTGGATGGCACTTGGCAAGCACAGATGGCCTCGCCACACTGACCGTTCTCCCACCTCACACCTGCCACCCACCGGTACGTTTCCATGAGCTCACTTTAGCACTTAGACCTTCTCCCTCCTTTGTTTCAGAGGAGGTGAGTTAAACCTTTCCCCCCGTTATAGTAGTCCTGAATAATTTCTTCCTTGTTTAATTCTGTCCAGTAAAATTTTGCATTTTTTCTTTGGCAGTGACGAAAGATTAGTCCTCTAACAGAAAGTCAGCAAATTCTGAATCAACTCTTCTAAGCATTGCGCATGCATATGTGTGTTGGATGCATTTTTAAATAAACTTGTTGTTTTGGCATAACTTTAGATCTGCAGAAAAGTTACCAAGCTGGTAGAGAAGATTTCCGCAGACTGTCACCTGTTTTCCTCTAATGCTACCATCTTATGTTTACCATGGTACACATACCAAAACTAAGAAATTAATGTTTAGTGCAATGTTATCAATTCAACTTCACAGTTTATTCACATCTCACTACTTTTTCATAAATGTCCTTATTCTATTCTAAGATCCAATCTAGGATCCTGTGTTACATTTAGTCAAATCTCCTTGTTCACTTCTTTTTTTTCAATTTTATTTATTTATTTTTAGAGAGAGGGGAAGGAGAAAGAGAGAGAGAAACAGCAATGTGTGGTTGCCTCTCACGTGGCCCTCACTGGGCACCTGGCCTGCAACCCAGGCATGTGCCCTGACTGGGAATCGAACCGGGACCTCTTGGTTCCCAGCCTGTGCTCAATCCACTGAGCTACACCAGCCAGGCTCCTTGTTCACTTCTGTACTATAACTGTTTCACAATTTTTTCTTTGTTTTTATAACCCTGACAGTTTTGAGGTGTATAGGTCATGTATTTTTTGGAATGTTTCTTAATTTGGATTTGCCTGGTATCTCTCTCATGATGACACTGGAAGATTTTTAAACTGAATATTACAAAAATGAAATGTCCTTCCCATCACAGCATATCAGAGGAAATCTGCAATCACCAGTGGCATTAAGCTTTGTCACTTGGTTAAGGTAGTATCTGCCAGGATTCTTAAAGTTATTTTTCTTCTTTTTTATGTTTTCCTTGGGAAGTGAATCACTAAAAGAAAGCCATATTTAAGGAGGAGAAGAAAGGGATTAAGCTCCATGTCCAAGAGGAAGGAGTATCTACATACATAATTTTAAAATCTTCTGTAAGAAAAGTTGCCTCGCCCTGGCTGGTGTAGCTCAGTGGATTGAGCGTGGGCTGCGAATCAAAGGGTTGTCAGTTCGATTCCAGGTCAGGGCACATGCCTGGGTTGCAAGCCAGGTCCCTGGTGGGGGGGCCATGTGAGAGGCAACCACACATTGCTGTTTCTCACCCTCTCTTTCTCCTTTCCTTCCCCTCTCTAAAAATAAATAAATAAAATCTTTAAAAAAATAGTTGCCTCTTTTATTCGATTTATTCATATATTTCATAATTTCTTTACATCAGTATAGATTCATACATATTTCTTCCTGATTCCTTTGATTAGAAAATAGTGTTTAGAAATCAACATTTAAACCATGAGGTAAGGTGAGGAAAGTATACTATTTCATTTAAAGTGCTGTGATTATTTCTGTGATGGTAATTTGATAATTACTCAAATATAGATTAAAGAGTCCCATGCTTGGATCTTCTACTTCAGTAGATCTGGAGTTGATACTTCTTATTTTCATTTATAATTTTAGTTTTCTGTTTAAGGACCTCAAGAATAAGAAAAAACTAACAAACAAAAACTGAGACATTCCTTCTTCAGTGGTTATGACTTCCTATAATGATTGCTCCAGACAAAGGCCCTCTTTTAAAGTTACATAGGTACTCTGGACTATTCGATATACCTCTGTCCATATTTGGGTACTGGTGAATCCTGAAATCTGATATGTGTAGGTGGCATTTTCATTTAAATTACAGTGTGCCATAAGTATAATTACTTTATTGCTGTTCTAATTTAGCTTTATTCATAGATGTGGTATATTTGTCTATATTTATTAGTAATCAATGCTGCCTCTTCTGTGAAATTAATGTTTCTATTGTTTGTCCAATTTTTTTCTTAAGTTTTTTTTGTTCATTTTATCTTCTCCCCACATACTTTCTCACTGAAGTGGAAGGTACACAGTATTTCAGATATTAATTCTTTGTTTATTTTATACATTGCAAATATTTTTCTAAACTGGTTATAAGTTAATTAATTTAGCCTAGTATCCTTAATTTTTAATATAACTGTTCAAAGTCAATTTTATATTTTAAATATTGTCTTCTTTTTCCTTTGAAATTTTTTTATTATCTAAAAAGATGATACACAGCTCCATATATTCAGACTTTTTAAGTATTTTAATTATGTTTTAATTTTTCTTGAACAAATTTAATTTTAAGATAACATAAATTTTTTACTATTATGTATAATTTTGAATTTCTTTTCACATTTCCTAATTGGTTATTGTTGGTAGATCTGAAAACTACAGGTTTTTGAAGTTGAAATTGCTGAAATCTCCTTTATCTCAAACATTTTGTCTATTGACTCATGAGAACAATTGTATTATTTTTTAGTAATGACACTGCTCTGTTTCCTTGAAGCCTTTATATATCCTTTTCTACTTCTCATCTTAATACATGGGTCAGGGAATCTACAATGGCTGGGCAGGAGCAGTGCTGAAGGGTTTCCTTCGTCTGCATTTGTCTTTAGAGGGATTGTTTAATATTTCTCCACAAATGTTTCTTACTGGATATTTTTACATATAGCTTTTATATTAAGGATGTTTTCTTATATTTATTTTAATAGTTTTAAATCATTTTTGCATTTTTAAACTTATTTTAAATAGTTATTTTAACGTAATGATTTCCAGCACCTATCAAAATAATCTGATAATTTTTTAGGTCATCAAGGCAAAAATACATTATTAAATATTGTTATATTAAGTTTATTAAGGTTTATCAATTGTGCTGTTCATATATTCTATATACTTTAATAGTGCCATCTAAATGATTTCTCATTTCCACATACAGGTGCATTAAAGTTTGTAACTTTATTCTTATATTTGTCTTTGAACTGGTGTTATCTGTTGGTATAGGTTTTTTCCATTTGCTGTCTTTCTTTAATAGTGATGGTACTCCTTAAACAACTTGTTATTTTTTCCACTTAACTGTATATCTCCTGGAATTAAGAACAAGTTTGGCTAAAAATGTATATGTAGAGGTAGAGATGGGTTGCAGCTGGGAAGAGGGCACTTCTAGGGACCAGAAATACTAGCTGAACTCACTTTTACTGCCCATCATCCACAGCTTCCCACGGATCTGGTGTCAGACCATCTGCTTTCACGATATGTAGTAATAATGCGGGAGAGGAAAATGTCATGGGACAGTGTACAAATCTTTTTCAATCTACCCCTCATCTCTGTCACTGATACTGCCCTGAGCTGTCCTTTCCCTCTCAAAATGAAAGCCCTTGGGATTTGTGTTTTATTTTTAGTTTTTAATTTTATTTGTTTGTTTGTTTGTTTTGCCCCGAACACTGTTTTGTTTGTAGTCACGACTCTAATTAAGGTCCCTCTTCTTCCTGTGACGGTCACCAGGCTGAGGTTCGGAGCAGGAAGGCGACCTCCCCTGCCAGCTCTCATGTCGTCGGGAGTTGGTAACCGAGTCTGTGTGGTTTTAAGAACGGTCCAGATGATGTTGATTTAAAGACCTTTGTTTTAAAATGGTTCTTTACAATATCCAGGATTACATCTGGGCCTATACAAGACCTGAAGATAAATGAAATGAAGGCATTAAAGAATAATTGGTACACAGATGTTTTTACCATTAATTGAGGTGCAGTGCATATGAAAGGGTGCATATGACATAAGGATGGTGCATTTAATTTTAACATTATTACTAAGAACCTTATTCACAGTCAAGTTTAAAAACTACAGTTCTAGGATCTAAGTGTTGGAAATAATTTGATGTTTATATAAAAATTAACTGTCATATGGATTTGTGTTCTGATCTTATAGAAAGTTACTCCACTTCTGAATGAATGTGGTTTGACAAGTAGCATAGGAACCATTTAAACACATATAAGGTATGATTAATATCCTATGTGACAACAGATGCTGTATCTTCAAGTAAAAATATACTTTATGATTCACATTTTATAAATTATAATCACAATTGGAAGGTATCGAAAAATAAAGTTAAAAATAAGTAAATTAAGCCCTGGCTGGTGTAGCTTAGTGGATTGAGCACAGGCTGGGAACCAAGGGGTCCTGGTTTGATTCCTAGTCAGGGCACATGCCTGGGTTGTAGACCAGGTGCCCAGTGAGGGCCATGTGAGAGGCAACCATACATTGCTGTTTCTCTCCCTCTCTTTCTTCCTCCCTTCCCCTCTCTCTAAAAATAAATAAATAAAATCTTTAAAAAAATAAGTAAATTAAATTAATTTATTGATATATAGATATATACATATAAATAGATATTTGACATATCTCAGTTTATCTTTAATCACAAAAATGTTACCAATGTTAACATGTGCTTGTTTTGAAGCTTCAAAAACTGTTATTCATATTATTTGGCAAAAAAAAGTACCAATACTTTCCTTTAGGTAGAACTGCATTCATTATGTGTGTGTGCTTAAATTCTCACATATAAGTAGTATAAATTTTATTAGAAATTTCTGTGGGAGAAAAAAACTGAAATGTGGATGATAGTGATAGTACTAACCTCATAAGGTTATTCTGAGGATTAGTTAATTTGTAAATATCTGAGAATATTTGCCCTGAGATACAAAAACTGGACATTGTAGATAAGACCCTTGCAATCACTCTGTATTCTCTCTGGTGATTCTTTGTTTATTTGTTTCTTAGTTCTAGTAGCTAATGAACTTGCCAAGACTCAAAGTACAAACTTTTTGGTTATGTAGCTTCTAAAGTGTCTGTCTTGTCTTTTCAACTCTGTGGCTTTAATATGAACCTCCTGTGCTGTGCCTGCACAATCTGGTGGTCAGCCAGAGACTTAAGTAAATATTTTACTCATTTTCGGGGGCTTTCTTTCTCTGTGACTCTTTATTTCTAACACTTCTAAATTTCCAGGTGTTCTGCCAATTTATGTCTCTCTTATGACTTGTCAAATTTCTAAGGGGTCACCATTTTGTTCCCCATAATGTGTTTTGTGTAAGTTTGGGAAATATGGTCAATTCAAAAAGCAGGGACAAACAATTTTTATCATGATAACTTCCTTTCTCAACTATAAAAATTAGGAGGTGATACATTTACTGGGTAAAATGAGGAAATAATACCAGTGAGCCCCTTGGGCTCTCCCTTGTGCCTGCATAATTTAGCTGCCATTCCTGGACTGAGGTAGATTCTATATAAGATCATATTTTTAGTCTCATTCTAGTATTTCTCTCACAACATCAGTGCACTTGCAGCTTTTATTCTCATTTTTTACTGTCATAACTGGAAAGGTACAAGCTAATGATCTTACCCCTTCTAGTTGTAGCTTTTCAAAAGTAAAGTCTCTTTGGGCTTCTGTCTGTGCTTGGAAGTTTTCCAGTGTCTTTAAATAGTTGCTTACTGAAAACAATTTAATCAGTTTTTATAATTGTCATTTTAGGAGGGTTCATACAACCACTTAACTCTAACCATTCTTATTCAACACTAAATATTTTCATTTTTTGAACTTTTAATGTTTTCATGATCAGCATGTGCCAGTTCAACTTTAACAGTGTTTATTATTGTTTCATATATATAACTTTTATCACATAGTAGATTCTCCAAAGTCATAGCTTATAATCTCTCTTTGAATGTGTAGCACTAAGGATAGTGCCTGACTTACAATAGTTTTGTTTCTTAAATGCACGTTTACTGAAGTGATTAATCGAAGAGAGGTATTTTTGTTTTGTTTTGTTTTTGCATTGTCTTAAGGTTTTTCAGTTTCTGCCATTGCCCAATAATTTATATTTAGTTATGATTTTATATTTTATTATTTGTGTATTTCACTGTGTGAGGTCTAAATCTATAGAAAAGCCCACAGTGTGAGTCCCAGTGTTTTGAATCACTTTTCATCCTAAGGAAACTACATTAGCCCTCAAGATGCTCTCTCTCATTTTAGCAATTCACAAAGTTAGAAATCAATTAATGTCAAACTTAACTAGACTCTCAAACTTTCCCTAAGTAATTACTCACGAATTAAAGTGAAAGATACAATGAGAGACTGCTTTGAGTGAGACTTCTGACTACTGCGAGAAGTTGAAGGCAAGAAGCAAAAGACAGCACTGCCATACAAATGAAGGAAGAGTTGAAAGTAGTAAGAACATCAAAAGATTCCAAAATCAGGAAAGCAAATAAGAAAATAGAGAACGGAGATAGTAACTCTAAAGACAGAGAAAAAAAAAGGTCTTTAAAACTGTCAAAATTTGGAAATGGTGCTTTACAAAATACCTAACATGGTGTTTGGTATAGATTCACCACAGAAGTTAATTTTTATATTCCCTCTCATGTTAATAACAGTTATTGTGTTTGTAGAATTTTAAGAAACACAAGATGAAAAGTCAACGTGAACTATGTCACAAAGAAAAGAGTTAGAGAGTTTGAGGAAAGAGAGGAGGAATGGATATTACGCCAGCCACAGTAAGAAGAGTACCGTATTAATAAACCAGTTGGTTTTCGGAGTTTCTGGTGTTCTTACTCTGGTGAGAATCCATCATCAGCAAGACTACTGCTGGATAGGTGGCCCATAAGTGATAAAGAATGAATTGAAGATTTAACGTTAGGTCCTAGATAATGAATGGACCCTCCATGTCCTCTCCTGACAACCGGATCTAATAATACATGGTTTTCTTCTCCAGGCTTAGGTTAGAACACTTGTAATGTTAGTCATTGGAGAAAGTAACAAGTAAAGAGGAATGCAAACGTTAGCCAGCAACAGGGTTTAGAGTTAAGCTCTATTGCTAGCTTGTTGTTGTGATCCAGACGACAGGGAAGATGCAGTGTAATTATTTTCTAGCCTCCCTTTTAGCCTTAGTCTAATTTGCAGGTCTGCTTTCTCTTATTGAATCTCATTCTGTAGTCTACTTCTTTATCCACCTGCCTTCGACTAGCTTTCTTCTCGGTGTGGCGTCATATAATGAAATCTTAGCTTTTACTAACTCTAATAGATTTTTTTTTAAAAGATTTTATTTATTTATTTTCAGAGAGAAGAGAAGGCAGGGAGAAAGAGCAATGTATGGTTGCCTCTCACGTGGCCCGCAACCCAGGCATGTGCCTCAACTGGGAATCGAACCGGGTCCCTCTGGTGCCCAGCCCGCGCTCAGTCCACTGAGCTACACCAGCCGGACCTAAGTCTAATAGATTTTTTAGTTCAGTAGTTTGCCTGAAGCATATGTGAATCATAAGTAGCCTTTAAAAAATGTACCTTCCATAACCTGTGCTAGTTCCTCAGTTTTTCTCTTCTACTCAGGCCCATTTATGGTACTTTGGCATAGCAAAGATTTACCACTTACTGAAATGTTCGGTCCATGTTTAGAATTTTCTTTCAAATTTTGTGTTTTGGGTTTATGTTTCATGTTTTAAAGTAAGAAGAACCAGATGTTTTCTCCAACAGTAAAGCATGGTTTGGCTCTTACATTGTTGGGTTGGGAACAGGAAGTCAGAAACACCTTATTCTGTAACATGGGAACGTGTCAGGCATAACTAAGGGGAAAAGAGAGAGATGAAGAAAATCTAGTTTTGATAGTTTTTATAATAAACAAAATTTTATTTTCTCTAACATTTATTAGTTTCCTGGGCCTGCTCTAATAAAGTACCACCAATTGGGTAGCTTTAAAAATAAAAAAAAAACAACCCAGAAACTTCTTGTACATTTCTCGAGACTAGAAGTCCCAAATCCAGTTAGCAGCAGAACCGTGTTCCAGGGAAAACTATTCCACACAACGTTCTCGTAACTTCTGGTGTCATCGACACATGTAGTTTGTGGCATTTCTTTGCTTGTAGCTATGTAACTCCAATATCTGTCTCCATTTCTACCTTGCTGTGTCTTCACATGGCCACATTGTTATACAGACACCTTGCTGTGTCTTCACATGGCCACATTGTATACAGTTATACTGAACTAGAAGCCCATTTTACTTTGATATGACCTTACCTTACATAAATACAACTAAATACTCCTTTCAGATAAGGTCACATCCTGAAGTACAGGTCACATAATAATCCTGGGTATTGGGACTTCAGCACATCTTTTCTGGGGGAGGAATCAGCTCAACCTGTAAACACTCATTTATGTATTGACCAATAAATAGAATTATACAAAATAAATATTTTCCTCAAAATATTGAAGAACAAGTATGAGTCTAAATGATAAGCAGATTGTGTATCTAAATATCATTTAAATTTAAATTACTTGTGTATCTAAATGTCATTTAAAATCTATAATCTATATGAGGCAGAGCTAGTCGTTAGCTATTATGTGAGTGATTCTAAATATAAGCAGGGGTTAATGATAATGTTGACCTGGATAAGTTTAAGACAGGATTCTTGGCCAGTTTTCATTCACAAAATAAATTATAAAAATGAATCAGTCTCTTTGCATATTTTAAGAGATTTGACTATTTCTCCCTAAGAAATCAAGCTAGAAACATGCAGTCCTAATTATAAACGACAGCACAAGTGAAAAGCTTCAGTGTTGACTCAACAGAAGGGAACAATCTTTCATCTGTGTTCCCTCAGAAATTAAAATTTAAATAAATCTGTCATGTGGGTAAATGATATGTTTAACTAACTTTCATAAATAAAGCAGTTACTTTTCTTAGGTATGGAGTATTTGGTTTGACTTTACATTCTTCAGATAGTTTTCCTTGCATTTTTGTGTTGTAATACAGTGTCTACTAGAAGAGCTCCTTATTTTCTGACTTTTAGAGTAACACTAGGGATCTTGTTACTCTCCTGGTCTTATCCAATAACACATCTCTTGGAGGCACCCTTAAAGTTCAGTCCCATTCTTCAGTTTCCTTTAAAATGTATGATAATGGAAGTTTTCATTTACTTTTTTTTTTTTTTTATCATCATAGCAGATATTTTCTGGGAGGAGGGTGTTTGGTCGAGTGTGTTTGTTTGCTTCAATTTATTTCACCTAATGAGACATCTTAGGGCAGCAGTCATGTTGACAGTAAAAGTAATAGCTTCACAAAAGCAGTAACCTGTAGCCACATATTGCTCTTCTGAAAAATGGAAGCGTTGGTTCAGGGCGCATCTTTCTATTGAGCGACCACCATCTATGATGGAAGAGATAGGTGAGAAAAGAACATTTCTAATCGAAGAACACTCAGATAAGGAGGGTCAATTAATCTTTGTCTTTTGAAACTGAGGGTAGGAATTAACTTCTGTAAACTCTGGCGATGACAAAGTTCAAATAAAACTTACATTATTAAAGCTCTTTGTAACACGCCTTTTCAGCCAGTGCAGATTACTTTGCACCCGTGTCAGCTCCTGACTTAATACAGTTGCTAAGGCCTGGTTGGTTACCAACGCTAACAAATGTTGAAAACCATAAATTATCTTGGCAGTGGCTATTATCGAAACCTGAATGACTGGCCTGAATTTAGATGAGCTCATCTCGGCTTGTTGTTATCTTTTGGGAGTTTCAGTTAATGCTACTGAGTGGGAAAGCTAAGTGTAAAGTGAAACTTGGGTAAATCCTGCCCTGTCTGCTTGTGGGCTTTGAATGTATAAGGGGATTAAAGTATATATCACAGAATGAATTACCAGGTCTATAACTTGATCTAAATATATCTTATGTTCATGTTAGAGTTGATGGTTGGCAACTGTTGATTCTTTGAACATTGAAGAATTCTTAAAAGTGACACCTTCCAGAACTAATTAAGTGCCAGTTCACACTTCATTGTTTTTATGCTTACACATTAATAGACACCTAGTATGTTTCCTATACCAATCCTGACTATGATTTTAATGATCACTATGATTGCACTTTGAGCACCATCTATGTTTCGTTCATATAAATAGCCGCCTGAATCGAAAATATGGGGGAGAGAAAAAGGGCACAAAATATTCTAAAGATATATATGCCATGAATCCTGAATTATGAAACTACATTCCACCTGATGGACATTGTATTTAACAACAAAAAAATGTAAAAAATATTTTGTGTAATTAAGAAAATGTATGGAATGGAATTGCATCAAATAGGACGTTTCGCCATGAAAAGAACTTCTCAGGAGAGGTTTTCAATGCTTTTGAACAAAAATGCAGCCTTAAATAAATGTCTGTATAATAGATTATATGAATAGAGTGTTCTGTAATTAAAAAGTGTTATAAATAGAATCTACTTCAAAACGATACATAGTATTTTACTGACATATACTAATGGAATGTTTAAATTCATGTCTAATAAATAAAGATATTAGGAAATTAATACCAGTGACTCACTTACCTTTCAGTCTTCAATCAATCCTATTTTTACACAAAAATTACTACTGCAATAGAAAGTTACTTCCCTTTAATATTTCCTTGCATGCTCAACATACTTTTGTTTTACTTGTAAATTTTTAAAAAGTTCAGGAAAATGGAAGAGGCATTCCCAGTATGTGACGAGCTGCAGCCAACGTGGTGTCATTGACTAGAGAATCTCAATTTAGGTTTTGAGGGACTGTTTTTGTTAACATTTGTTGATTGCCAGAAGCATATTCTGCATAACAATAAATAGCACATCCAGTTATATTGATTTTACTCGTTCTGTTAAAACATGTTTTGAGCAATAAGCTTCCTTTCACTAAATCATCTCTCACACATACCTACAGGAACTCTTTCTGAGGAGTTACACGTAAAATTGAAATAATGCTTCTTAGCTGACAGAAATTTTTGAGGGGCCTTACCATTTAGTCTTTTCTGCTGAAGATAAGGTAAACTTTTCAATGATAAACTATCTCACAAAATATAAGTGAAATCCACATATTTCCTGTTTTTCTTTTTTTTCTTTTTCATCCCTAACAGACACCTCTGTGAAGGACAGCCCACTCGGAATGTGTGTTTCATGAAAACATTGGTCTCAATCTAATCAAAAATATTTTTCAAAACCAAATCTTGTGATGCGTATGTGTTCTATTTGGCAGGAAACCATGTCTAGTGTATTTTACCCTGAGTGTCAAAGGAATAATAGAATTCTGTGAAATTATATGTTGCTCTCCACTCCTACCTAACTCTAGCCATAATTATCAAAAAGCCTTTTCTCTACAAAGAAAACAACCTCATTTCGTATCACAACCCTGAAAATTTTGTATTGTTCATAGTCAAAGGACATAATTAAAGTGCTTTAGTTGAGATCAGCAAACTGCTGGAAATCTTGACATAACTTATTATTGTTTTGTGTACTGAAGCATAATTTATAGATGGTACTATTTTTCATGTGACTAAAATATTAATAATTGACTCTGGATACATTTTTAATTGACATGGAACAGGATTTCTGGGTTTCCTTCCAACAAACGTGATGGCTTTGCGGGATTTGGCATCTCCTTAACTGAGAATGTGGTAACTAACTTTGGTAAAATATAGGGTGGGGTAAAAATAGGTTTACAATTGTTATTGTGAAAAATAATATAATAATTAATAAATACTAATATAAGAATAAACTCTGTGTTTTGCATACTCACAAATGCAAACCTATTTTGCACCCACCCTGTAAGTAACAACATTTAGGATAACTACAGCTATCAGACAGATGACTCCAAGAAAGGATAGCTGGCTGAGTTTTTAATTCAAACACGGTTGAAAAAGTAATTTTAGTTAGATATGTTTTATCATTCATATGGGTGAATGGGAACTTAATTTTACATATAAAATTATAGCATAGAAAAAAGTGTCATAAATTTCCATTCTAAATTTGAGACCTTCTTATCTTACTTGCCAATGCATATTAACCTTAAAAGGATATTGTCTAGTGGTTTACTGGTTTATCCTTCATCCTGTTAAGCTATAGAGTTTGTAAATGATAGTTTCATTTCTTGCCTGGAGAGTGTTACACACTTATCACTGTTAAGAAATCATCATCATGAAGATGATATTTTTTACTGACCTTGACTGAAATACTTGTTTTCATTCTGCTACTCAAGGTCCTAATGTCTTAAATAATATCATTTTATAGCCCTGGCTGGTGTAGCTCAGTGGATTGAGCGCGGGCTGTGAATCAAAGGGTCGCCGGTTCGATTCCCAGTCAGGGCACATGCCTGGGTTGCAGGCCAGGTCCCCAGTGGGGGACGTGTGAGAGGCAACCACACATTGATGTCTCTCTCCCTCTTTCTCCCTCCCTTCCCTTCTGTCTAAAAGTAAATAAATAAAATATTTTTAAAAAATTGCAGCATAAAAATAATAATATCATTTTATACTTGATATTTACATCTTTGGACATTGATATTTACATCTTTCAACATTAGCATTCCATTCCTTTCATTCAGGTTATAACTTACTTTTTAGCTTCTGTATAGATTTTGCCTCTGTCATGCTAGAAATAAATACTAATGAAATGTACTTGCTATTAAAGAACACAGAAAATCCCCTGAGCAGCTGAATTAAAGTTCTAAGCTTAATTCCCTCTGCTAATTGACTGAGAGCTAGTAGGCTAAAAGAAAGTCAGGGAAGATAAGTAAATTAAGAATGAAGTGGAACCTAAGATTTAAACAATTGATAGAAATTGGTAGGAAAGGGAGCTTTTAGAGAAGAAATAACTAAGTTATTTTAAGCATTATTTTGTGTAAATCTCTCTTTCTGATTTTCCTTCAACATAAATGACAACATATGTCTTATTTGTAGTTAGGCTTGCTGAAAAAGTCAACAAAATATTTCAAATCCCTAATATACGGTAATTTAGAATACCAATTAGTTTTCCAAAAGACCAATTTGAAATTGATCAATTTTTAGTCATCAAACGAGAATGTTCTGACATCATCTGAATGATACAATTGAAGTACAAGATGAACTGAGTTGAAGAACTCACATTGTTAACTCTAAGGTAACCGTGGGTTCTAGTTTGCCTAGAGCAATTCTGATTTATGCTTTAAAAAAAGAGGAAATAAATCAGAAAAACCTAATTCAATACAAAGATTTTGGACTCGGTGAAATAGTGCATACAGATTAAATGTCAAAGAATAAGTCAGAGAAAATGTGTTTAAAGTGCAACATGGATGGATGGATAGAGTGATGGATGGTTGGATGGATGGATAGATAGATGATAGATAGATAGATAAACAGATAGAAATAATAAATAGATGGAAAAGAGAGAGAGAGACTTTAGATCACAGTCTCTGTGACCGAGGTGAGGTATCAACCTTATAAAGGCAAAAACCCCAAAGCTCTCCACGAGGAAACATGGTGGATGTGAGCAAGTCTTTGTCCTTTCACTTCAGAATATATTGGCTGTAATGGAGCTCAGGGCAGGACAATTGTTGAATCTAATGTTTTGGTTGTTGTTGTTGAGTGTAATCTAATAGAATCAAAGTTCAGCATCACATGGTTTTTCTCTGAAATCTATCAGTTGTCTGAAATAGAGCTATTCTTGCTCACACGGGGGACCCGACTGCTTGGTGCCTTATACTTTTCAAGCACAGGGTCACACTAAGAGCATGATCAAGGATCCCCAATTTATTTTAAGTCAGAATGCAGTTTTGAGGTTTTCTATTTAACTTTTTCATTGATTTTAAGTTTTTTAAAAGAATCTTTTTTAACAGTCACATTGAAAGACCAGATGGGCTTTGCCTACACCCACTTGTATGTCCAACCTCTTATATGGCTCCATTTAGAAACCATGAGGTGCATGAGTAGTGAATAGAGTTTTCATTTTGTTAAGCCTGAAAGACTACCAGACAAGCAAAAACATACAACTCTTTATCTAACTTTTTTTCCATATAGAACCTAACAAACACCTTTTTCCTAAATACAAAATCTATGGTTTTTCAAAAGCAACATCCATGAAACGCTTACCCTTTGCTACAGGAGAAGTCCTCATTCAACACTCCTGCCCCTTCCTGGCTACTAGTCGTTACATCCCCCTGTTCTGTGGTCAGTATGGCAGTGTGAGATGCAGGAAGTTATCATAGGATGGTACTGAGACGGAGGAAGTGCAGATTGTCCCTGGTGCAGGCGATAAGGAGATGCTCTGTACACAAAGATTTTAAAAACAATAATAAAGCTGACTAAAAATCAGTATCTTTTTCTGCTTTTTATTGCCATTCTGTGCTAGCAGTTCTAAACAATGGCAGTGATAAAATATTCCACCTGCCAGGGTTGACCACTGCCATGGCCAGCTCCGACCACATCGGTGCACCAGTGGGTATAGCATCCAGGCCTTGGACAGTAGAGGGGAATATGTGAATGATAATTTAGGTGTACAACAGATTTGTGCAGGAAACTAACACTAAACATGAGTGTCAGGGACCAAAGAGAGAGTAGTCTGAATGTTTGTGTTATAGTGCTTTGTTTTATGCACATACTATGCTGTACGTCTAAAAATTTAGTTTTGTTTTTTCATAACAGGTTTCTGCATCAGTGAACTAAGAACAAAAATGCATGTTTAATTAAAAAATACATGTAATAAATATCCATTTTTCAAGAAAGTTGATTTCATCCACAATAGGGAACTTGGTGATGTCACTGACTGAATAAAACCAGAAGAAACAAATCTGCTAAAGAAGCATCGGCATTTACTTTAAAAGTTGGCAATTAATTTAAGAGGACCGTCTCTCTTCAAAGCTGATGTACATAGGCGGCTGCATTTACAGTATCATTCCTTGAAACTGGGTGTTTTTTTTTATAAAGTGACCCTTCTAAATTATTTTTATTCATTTTCATATCTAAATTTTCCTCTGTACATATGACTGTTAACATACCGGCTACATTTACAAGAGAAGAATTTGCAAACACAGAAATACCAGTTTTTATATGGTGACATCAGATTCTCCAAATAGAGAATCAGGTTAATTGCAAGAGTGGTTTGATTTTGTTTTGTAATAAATTAAAATGGAAATAAAGCTTTTTGAAAATTCTTTGTCAAAATGAAGCACTGGAAATTACTGGAAAAGCTATTAAAACTTCAGATTTAAAAGTTCAATATTGAAGATAAAGTTGTTTTTAATAATACAAATTAAAAATATGATAAGCAAAGTTTGTGTTGTAAAAAGTCCTTAATTAAGATACCAAAGACAGAAATAATGTGCAATAGATTGTAACACAAACTCGTTATAATTATAGTTACTGAAATACAAATGGTTGTAACGAAGCTGAGGTTGAATGTGAAACAGTACTTCTACCTAGTAATACCTTCCTTCCATGTTGTTCATCATTAACTGGATGTTTTAAATGTTTGAGCCTTTCAAAAGATATATTTAAAACCAGACTGAGTGTGCTAAAAGGTAGTGGACTTTTTAACAGTAAGCCTTTTAAAATTGTAGTCCACAATGTTCAACATTGGTTTAAAATATTTCATTGCGTTCTTCAAATGGAACTCTAAAAATATCAGCATTTTAAGCTTCTGGTAAATTGTGATTATAAAAAATGAGTACAACAGGAAGACAAAAATGTGTCACTAAAAAGACAAAGGAGGATCTAAACAACTAAAGGAGAGTACACATTCTATTCAATTTCAATTTAAATTTTATATTTGCAGTTTGGAATATCTTAATGTGTAGCAAAGTTCTTTAATAGAACTGCTAATTTACTTTAAAACAATTGAAAATATTCCTTGGCAAATGCTTGGCATTTGAATTGGAAAGTGGATCAGAATGGCAATATGTCACAGAATCCGTATGTTTATCTTCTACTATTCAGGGTAATTGTTCAGCTTGGAGATCATACACATGCATGCGCATTCATAGTGTTTTTGGACACTTACATACACATACTCACATGGATATGTGTACCTGCACATTCAAACAGGTACATCCATATGTGTATATATGCATTTGTACATTTATCTACATATAACATTTGTATGTGGTGCTGTACATGTATACATATAAGTATAGACTGTGTGAGAGTCTGTAGTGAAATGTCTTCAAAAACAGGAAAACTATTCCTCCATCTTGCTCACTGGTCTGCATCTACCACCTGATCAGAATTATTAAAGATCTGGAGAGACTCCTCTGTCTTTGTGCATGTACCAAGTCTTTTCCAAGGTCCATTTTCCAAATCTTTCAAATGATACTTTGTTAAATATTCTAGTATTATTCAAATCAGGCCCCCATGGGATCATTTCAAGAATATTTCTTATTTCAGAATTCTGAGCCTTATTTAGAATTTATTTGCATATTTTGTGAGGCATATCATGGAAATTCTTTAAACTTCACCATATTTAATCCTTTCATCATTCTCCAAACCAGTGATTTTGGTCTTCACACTATCAGAATCATCAGCTCTGTATTTCACTATGTTTGAATAATATATTTTACAAGATTCACATGTAGGGTGTGTTGTGGCATATATTTATGATGTTCCCATTATATTGCTTATTGAGAGATATCCAAGTATGATAATACTTGAATATTTCATTCTCCTATTGTAATTGTAATTTTAACTTAAAGGATCCATGCATTATTGTTGGAAGACAAGAATATCTCTAAGAAAGCTTCATCTTTTCCATATAAAATTCTTTTCATCATGAAAACAAAGGGTGATTTTATTCTCCCTGTGAAAATTAACAAACACAAATTAGCAAACAAACATATCTTATCTCAATGTACTTATTTGTTAAAAACTAATGAAGTTTATTTTCAAAAATTTGAGGCTAGTTTATGGAATAATAAATTGAAAATTAGGATATAGCATGGTAAGATTAATCAGATATACTAATCAGGGGAGAGGCAATCTATAGAAAAATATTTGAGTCTTTTAGCATTTATATTGAAAAATGTATAAATAATTATAGACATATACTTGACAGAGTTTGAATTCTCCAATTACTGACTAATTTACCACTTCAAACTCATGCAATGCTGTCACAAGCAAAACCAATAAAGTCCAACGAATATCCTGTAACCTTTGATGTTCAGAAAAACAGAGAAATTTTAGAAAGTTCTCAGAAACCTTTAATAAACATCTACCATGTGTAATGAGTTCACTGCCAAATACTGAGAATATAATCATACACATGAAATATCTACTGCTATAGTCTAGCTGAGCCATTTTGTTGAGAAACTAGATACAGAACAAAAATGAAATATAACATGAAAAGCATTAAAAAGTAGACACAAATTTCTATTTTTACAAAACAGTCATGCTTGTGGAAAATCCCTTCTTTTCTGCAGAAGATCTGGGTACTCTACAAGACTACCATCTTTGCATGGTTTAAATATGGGAGGGTGGTCAACAGGAAAAGGTAATCCAAGTGGTCCTTTGAAACATATCCAACAAAGAAGCCACTAATCCAGGGTTGTGCAATGAAGAAAAGTTTAATTTCCTCAATACCCCTGCTCTATTGCTTCTGCGTTGTTTTGTTTTTCTACTTCATGTTCTTTTCTGTCTCTTTTGTTACTTTGACTTGCTCACGCACTACACAGTTTTCCCCCATTTTCTTTTGTATTTGACAAGGCGACATTAAGTGTGACTTGAGGACCACCTGGGGATTTTCTAAACTTTGAGCATACTCTAATTGCGAATGACAATTCTTTCTTTTGAGTATAATGGACATTTCTAAACTGAAGCATCTGTTAGGTGTGAATAGGAAAGAAACACTTATAAAATAATTTACTAGATCTTGCTTCATAAAAAGTTCATTTTCACTATGCTTCAGAAAATGTAAGAGTAAACTGAATTGTGGGCATTTTAAATGAAAGAATGCTCAGTTAAAAGTACCAGAATGAGATCTTGATGAATTAGCACATTATGCTATTCATCTATTTAGAAACTATTACTGAGTTTTCAATATGCTTAATAGGTTCATAGGTTTAACTTTACACATTAATATTATTAGCCACGGAATGACTAGAATTAAACTCTTGATGGTCACTGAGGAATGCATATTTTAATCCCCATTAGGGTCAGTTATCTTTACAACACTTTTATCAAAGCTTGAGTGTTAATTAATTTAACTACATTGTACTTCTTCCCCTGTAGGAAGCAGCAACATTTAACCTTCTCAAACTCATAGGCACAGTGTCTGATATGTTAATCTAAGTAACGCCCAACAAACAAATAATGGCTTAAAACTGACAAATACTGATGTCCGT
This sequence comes from Micronycteris hirsuta, assembly GCA_004026765.1. Classification (NCBI taxonomy): domain Eukaryota; kingdom Metazoa; phylum Chordata; class Mammalia; order Chiroptera; family Phyllostomidae; genus Micronycteris; species Micronycteris hirsuta. Next base: position 22,658 of record PVJI01015703.1, read on the forward strand.
TGTGATACAATTATGACTCTACTTTCTTGCCTCTTTATTTCACCCCCTGTTGAAGGCGCTGCCCTGTCTGGGACATGCTGTCTCCTGGACGACTGACATGTACAAGGGGAGACACATAGGGCAACACTTTCATTCATAACTAGTTACATAATGCCAGTCATGTTAGCAATGAAATAGAAGTCTCCAGTAAGCAAGGGTCTGTCAGAAGGGGCAGTCAATAAAATGTCTGTATTTTCCTAGTGCCTCTTAATAGTTTTGGCCAGTCTTATCTATCCGCAATAAAGTTAACTAGTTAAAATGCTCTATGCACTCACTGTGAATTTTGTCTTTAGTTTGTAAATATCTATTCTACTCTATTTTAATATATTCTGAAAAAAATTCATTAAATGAATAAATCATATTCAAATAATAATTTTAATTCTCTTTTTACCAAAAAATATTCAACTTCATTTCACTTCAAACCTTACTTCTGCTGTTATACTGAAGAGCAAGCATGCAGCGTACAAATCTCTATTTCCCCTTTCAGTAAAAATCAGTGTTAGCGTTCTTTTAAACACAAATTGAATATGGCTTTTTAACTCCCTCAAGAATATTTTATGCGTTTTAAGTGGTCGTGCCAACCATCCTGGATTAGCCCTCAAGACGGCACTTGTCTTTCCTGTTAATATCCTTATTATCATTTTTTTAGAATACCTTTTCCTCTAGTAAAAAGGCTTCTCCAGCTATCTCCATCACCACCAGCTACCTTCTAGTTCTACTACAAATATATCCCTATTACCACATCACCATCACCATGACCAGGGGCTTCCAGGACCTCAAATTCATCCTTTTCTCTCAATCAGCATTTCAAGTGTGACCTCATTTCCTTCTCCAATAAGCTATAGTCCTTAATTAATGATTTCACCTGGGCTCAAAATTGCAAGAGGATATAGATGGGGAAGATGATTGCATTCCATTCCTTCTGTCACCATGTAGGGTCTTCTACTATTCTTCACACACTTTTATTTGGGAAAGAAAATCTTTGATTTTAGGAGAAGAAACTGGGTATGCTTAGCTCAGCCTCTTCCCTTTTAGGAGCCGGTCTATTTAAGTAGATCTTGCATAATTATCTGCTTTCTGTCTTATAGAAAGAAATCTGCTCTTGAAGGGGGAAACCAGAAACTAGTTAATCAGCTGCACCAGTGATAGTTAAGTATGTCTAACATGAGAATGAGGAATTGGCAATTTTGCTGGTTTCAGAGGGAAAGCTGTATTTTGTAATCACCATTCATAGTAAGTAGGGTGAGATGCTAGTATTATTATTCACAGTCCTGCACCTTACCTTAATTCACAATATACACATCATTTTTCCTGCCAGTAGTTTGTCCTGAAGACCTCAATTCTTTCTTTCCTATTTGTGTGTTATTAACATAGATCTGTGTGTGGATGCAATCACACCTGTATAGTCTTCATAAATTCTCTCTTGGCCAGACAATCGGCATTCAGTGGGCATGGCTAGAAAGAAGGGGTCACATGCCTGAAATCTAGGGCCAACATTGCCTTGGCTTCTCCTTTTCCAACATAAAACTTTTAGAACTTTGAGCGTATTCCTTAAGGTCTCTGTACCTCAGATTGCTCATCTGTAAATGTATGATATTATAGTATTTACCTCACGTTGTAGCAAAGGTTGAAATAATATGTGCATAATGCTCAAACAGTGACTGAGAGTGAAGTCAGTTATAAGCTTAGCTATCATTTTTTGTGTGTCTTTCCTTACCCGATTTATCCATGACACATGTCAGATACATTCACCAATCTTATTTTTGTTCATGTGTATGAAAACAGGTTTTTGTTTGTTTGTTTGAAGTGCTGTCTTGACCTTGTTTTGAGGCTCTGGCTAGAGGCTAGTCAGTTCTCCTTCCTGAGCACCTAATTAAGGCCACACTCCATTCACTTTCCCTTAGCAGGCTCTCACGCTTCCCACAACTGTACACCGTCCTTGATTGCCCCCGGACCAGGTACCAGATAAATGGGGGCATTCTCTATGCTCCAGAGCCTGATAATTATTCAAATTAGTCAAACTATGGAAAGCCATTGCGGTCTACTTAACCCCACCTCTCTTGTCACACATAAGCTGTCCTTTACTGTGCCAGCTTGCTATTACCCTGTCCTCAGATGGCATGATGCTGTATGGCACCATTCTCTCATTTGGAGCTGTAAGCAAAAGTTTCACTTTTCCTGTATTGGAGCACACAATCTATTGGAGTATCAGTGTGTTGTGGCTTATCATCAAGAGAATTTTAAGTCTTATAAGACAGTAAGTGCTGTATCCAACCTCAACAGAGTGCATTTTCCTATACTGCATGCTAAATCGTCAACTGTCCTGCATAGAATTCTGCAAAGTCTCGGAGGAAAGGTGTTTCTTTTTTTAAAGTATATTTTACTGTTTATGCTATTACAGTTGTTCCATTTTTTTCTCCCTTTATCCCCTCCCACCCTGCACCCCCTACCAGCATTACCCTACCTTAGTTCATGTCCATGGGTCATACAATAAGTTCTTTGGCTTCTCCATTTCCTATACTATTCTTAAGCTCCCCTGTCTATTTTGTACCTACGAATTATGCTTTTTATTCCCTGTACCTTTCCCCCATTGTCCCCCTCCCCCTCCCGCTGATAACCCTCCATGTGATCTCCATTTCTGTGATTCTGTTCCTGTTCTTGTTGTTTGCTTACTTTGTTTTTGTTTTTGTTTTTTTTTTTTAGGTTTGCTTGTTAATAGCTGTGAGTTTGTCATCATCTTACTTTTCATATTTTGATCTTTTTCTTAGATAAGTCCCTTTAACATTTCATATAATAATGGCTTGGTGATGATGAACTCCTTTAACTTGACCTTATCTGGGAAACACTTTATCTGCCCTTCCATTCTACATGATAGCTTTGCTGGATAGAGTAGTCTTGGTTGTAGGTCTTTGCCTTTCACGACTCTGAATACTTTCCAGCCCCTTCTTGCTTGTAAGGTTTCTTTTGAGAAATCAGCTGATAGTCTATGGGAACTCCTTTGTAGGTAACTGTCTCCTTTTCTCTTGCTGCTTTTAAGATTCTCTTCCTATCTTTAATCTTGGGTAATGTAGTTATGATGTGCCTTAGTGTGTGCATCCTTGGGTCCAAGTTTTTTGAGACTCTCTGAGTTTCCTGGATTTCCTGGAAGTCTATTTCCTTTGCCAGATTGTGGAACTTCTCCGTCATTATGTTTTCAAATAAGTTTTCAATATCTTGCTCTTTCACTTCTCCTTTTGGCACCCCTACAATCGGATGTTGAAATGTTTAAAGTTGTCCCAGAGGTTCCTAAGCCTGTCCTCGTTGTTTTGAATTCTTGTTTCTTCATTGTGTTCTGGCTGAATATTTATTTCTTCCTTCTGTTGCAATTTGTTGTTTTGAGTCCTGGTTTCCTTCCCTTCACTGTTGGTTCCCTGTATATTTTTCTTTATTTCATTTTGTACAGCCTTCACTTCTTCCACTATTTTGCATCAATCATTTTGAGAACTATTTTGTACTCAATCATTTCTGTGAGCATCCTGATTACCAGTGTTTTGAAATCTGCATCTAATAGGTTGGCTCTTTGTTCCTTAGCTATTTTTCTGGAGCTTTGATCTGTTCTTTCATTTGGGCCATATTTTTTTTTCTCAGCGCACCTGTTATGTCGTAAGGGGCAGAGCATTAGGTATTTGTCAGGGTAGGACAACCCACTATGCTGCATTGTGGCAATGTATGTTGGGGAGGTACCCAAAAGGGAACAATGCTACTTGCTCGGCTCTAGCCCCTTTTCAGTCACCTCCCCTGCTACCCATAAGCAAATTGAGCCCTTCTGCTGCCTATTCCCTGGTGGGTGGGTTTGAGTACATTCTAGGACCCTATGGGTCTCTCTAGTGAACTCTGCTGTGAGGCTGGGTGGTTCTCCTGCTGCCGCAACCCCTATAGAATTTTACAACCAGAGGTTTTGAGGCTTTATTTCCCCATGCTGGAACCCTAAGTAGTGCAGTCTGTCTAGCTCCCCAGTTGTTCCTCCCAGCTTATCAGCATGCAATTGTGGGATCGCCTTGTCTCAGGTCCTCTCTGCTCCTACTGACCATCTCTGCCCCTCCTACCAGTCTAGACGAGTGTTTCTTCTTTAACTCCTTGGTTGTTGGACTTCCATACAGTTCAATTTTCTGGCAGTCCTGTTTGTTTTTTGTTTTTAAATGTGTTGTCTGTCTTTTGGTTGTATGAGGAGGCAAAGTGTATCTACCTATGCCTCCATTTTGGCTGGAAGTCCTCTGAGGAAAAATGTTTATTTAGGAACTGCTTTCTTCCAAGGCTAATTGTACCTCTGTGCTCTTAAACATGTCATCATTTTTCCCCTAAGGAAGTTTATCTACTAGTTGCACATCTTTTCCTGGGCCCTGAGTCTGTCCTACTTCAATGATTCTTTACAGTTAATAGCTTATTATACATTCCCATATTTAAGAGAAAGAAAAGTCTCCATTAGTCATTGAGTCCTCTGACTAGTGACAACTTATCTTTTTTCTAAAAAGCCAGATCCTTCAAATAATATTTTTCATTAGCTAGTCATTGTTCTTCCTTCTTCACTTCAACTTCTACCTATTACATTGTGGCAATATTCCCAGCATTGAATTTCCATTGACAGATATTACCATGGTCATTTATGCTGCTAGATAAATAGATGCCTTTCTTTTCTTTTTCCTGAAAAAAAAAAAAAAACCAACAAAACAGAACATTATCCAACAGTTTTTGTTTTTTGTTTGTTTACCTTGAAAAATATCTCTATGATTCAAGTTTCTTCTTGATTTTTTCTGATTCTCCTTTTGTTTCTCTGACATTTCTTTTCTGACATCTTGTGTAAAATTCATATCAGAATACCTTTTAATTTTGAGTATCACCAGCATCTTATCTTCTGCTCACATCTCTGTATGTTTTCCTTGGGAAACTCATCTTATTTGAAGGCTTTAACTGCCACATAAGATATGATGCCTTCTAAATTTCTGTTGTTCACTTCAGCCTTTTTGATGGGTTTTTAAATTAATGGGCAACAAGTTAATATATTTCAACATGTTGAAATTAAATATATTAAAATACTTCCCTGAAGTCTTTTTATTTTAATGTTTCTATATTTAGAAAATGGAATGGCTTCACTCTCTCTCAGTTAGCTCTACTTCATTCTCATACCCTGTTGTATTTGTTCACGCTTCCTCATTTTTCTACTACCATTTGTTTTGGTTGAGGTCATCATATAAAGCCACATATGTGTCAATTCAGCTAATATCCACTACTAGATTGTTCATCCAGAAAATAACATTCGAACAGTGACATAGAGTCTAAAAGACACTTTGACACCCATTTTTTCTTAATGAGTTTATCTCACAATGTTATTCTCACCCCCATACCTCTCCCAAGACACCTTCTAAATGAATATCCCTGTGATGTCACATCTTTGTCATTGTTTTTACTACTCTTTCCATTATATTTATCTTTCTCCAATGGCCAACTGAAAAGTTTTATTTTTGTGGACTCAGAAACATTTTGGATGTTAGTTAAGTTTCTCTAATATGAATCTCCCAATTCAGAATGTATTGTGCCTTTCTTTGAGCTTTTATTGTGTAGTGGTCTTATACTACATTACTAATCAAATTTCACCATATTACATGACTTTCTCTCCTGAAAAATAGTGAAACCTTTATAACTCACAGAATAATAATGAAAACAAACTTAATAAGGCAAAACAAAATGAAATGCTTTAATAACAAAACCCAGGCTGCTCCAAAGAACATATTGTTGAAAGATACAGAAGTAGCCCAGGGGAAAAAAAGAATTAATGATGTTGGATCCTTATCACTCACCACATACAAAATGAACTAAATATATGAATATAAGATCTGAAACTCCTGTGAGAAAACAGGAGAGAGCTCTTCAAATTTGTCTCAAAAATGACACCAACAGAATAGTCAACAAAGCAAAAATAGATAAGTTGGACTACATCAAAGTAAAGAGTTTCTGAAAGAAAAGGAAACAACGAACAGAGCTAAAAGACTTACAGAATGAAAGAAAGTATTTGCAAGTCATCTATCTGATGAGTTAATTTTAAAAATATGTAGGGAACTCTTAAAGTTCATCAACAAAAATAGGTGACCTGATTAAAAATTGGGAAAAAGACCTGAGTAGACATTTCTCTAGAGAAAAAGTAAAAATGACCAACAGATAATTGAAAAGAGACTCAATCTCACTAATCATTAGGGAAATACAAATCAAAACCACAATAAAATATCATCTCACCTTTTTTTAGGATGGTTATTACAAAAAATTAAGTGCTGAGGTTCTGGGGAATTGGAACTCTTGTACACAGTTCGTGGAAATGTAAAGGTGTGCTGTCCCTACATAAAACAATATGGAACTTCATAAAAATAAATAAATAAAGCTACCATATGATACAGAATTTCCACTTCTGGGATAAAGAAAGTCTGATATATACATATGATGGAATATTTTTCACCCCTATAAAAGAAGAAAATCCTACCATTTGTGATGTGGAAAAACCTGGAAGATATTACATAAGTGAAGTAAGATAAATACTACATATACTTCTTATATAAGGCATCTAAAATAATCAAAAGTACGGAAGTAGGCAGTAGATCTGGCTGGGGTAGCTCAGTGGATTGAGTGCTGGCCTGTGAACCAAAGTGTCACATGTTCTATTCCCAGTCAGGGCACATGCCTGGGTTGCAGGTCAGGTCACCAGTAGGGGCCATGTGAGAGGCAACCACACATTGATGTTTCTCTTTCTCCCTTACCCTCTCTGTAAAAATGAATAAATAAAATCTTAAAAAATTAAAAAAAAAAAGAAGTAGACAGTAGAATGAAGTTTACCATAGACAAGGAGGGACAACGTGGGAAGTTGCTTAATGGGTTTAAAGTTAGTTACAAGATGAGTAAGTTACAGAAATCTGGGTTACAACATCACACCTCTATTTAACGATAATGTAATTTAGGAGGATAGATCTCACGACACGTGTTCTTACCACACACACAAAAAAGGAAGGGATACAAGGAAAATTTTGGATATGATGGATATGTTTATAACCTGGATTGTGGTGATAACACAAGTATATACACATATGTCTAAACTCAGCAAATTGAATGAATTTATTATGTTAAGTTTTTGTGTATAATTTATACCTCTGTAAAGAGGGAAATACAACTTAACAAAAGGTTATTAAACCTTCGCATTCTTTTCTTATTCCAAATCTGTGCACTTGAATCAGAAATTACAAGAGAATAGGAAATTTGTCACCAGCTATGGTTCATATTTTGAAGAGTATACACTACCGTAGTTAATAATAACCAAATACTAGCACTATATAATTTCAGTTGGTGAAGAATATAATATAGAAATTTGAGTCTTTGCAGAAGTGAGTCTCTAAAATTAATAGAGGTAATATTAAAGAAATGTATCTCAATCAGTTGGATCTGAGCTTGCACTTGCTCTAGGGATTCTTATATCAAGGAAGGGTAACTCACATATAAAGATACTTGAATAAGACTTTTTTCCTGTTTGGGTGTATTGCAGGCCCGCAAGTCTGATAGTCTCTAAGAAATTCCTAATTAAAATTTTTACTTCAACTTACATATTACTTGCTCAGAAAGTTTCCATTACTACATTGAACAGATGATAAAATAGTTTGAATTATTTATGTAACCTCTTCGGGACACATATGCATCTTATTTAATAATAGTACCTTTCTCGAAAGATGACTAAATGAATTAATTACTGTATATACTTCAAAGAGAACCTGACATATTGAATACCCCATAGATACTCATTCAAAAACAAACTTTCCTTTTGTTGTGTTTTATGTTTGTTTCTGTATGTTTGTTCAACTGATTTTCTTTGCATGTGTATTTACACAATTTCTTAGTATAATGTGTCATGTACTGCAGTAGGTACTAGAGGACTTATTTTAACTTCTTGCCTCTTTATTAGTTTGGAACTTGCATATTTTATATCATAGTAAAAACTGGCCTGAAATCTTAAGTACCTCTACTATGTTATCAGCATTCCCCCAAATAAGTACATAATTTCTATATTAAAAATTCTAAAGCAAATTAAAATGTCATTACATAGAATATTATTACCAAAGGTTTTTGATAAAAATTCTGAGTCAAAGTGAATAGACTAGAACTGAACCAACTCCAAATAATATAACAAAATAGATATGAGGTAATTAAATTAACTAAGCTATAGTAATTAAACTAACTAAACTAACTACATATTTAAAGATTTTATTTTATTTTTTTATTTTTTAGAGAGAGGGGAAGGGAGGGAGAAAGAGAGGGAGAGAAACAGCAATGTATGGTTGCCTCTCACATGGCCCTCATGGGGACCTGGCCCGCAACCCAGGCATGTGCCCTGACTGGGAATCGAACCGGGACCGCTTGGTTCCCAGCCCGCGCTCAATCCACTGAGCTACACCAGCCAGGGCACTAACTACATATTTAAACCTAAGAATTAATTTAATAAAGTTTGGACAAGACAGCATAAATTTTTTTCTCATGTACCTTATTTTCAAAATAACTTTTAATTTTATTCATTTATTGTTGTTCAGTTATAGTTTTCCCACTTTTTTCCCCATTGCTCACTCTCACCCCATCTCTCCCTGCTCCACTGTCCCTCTCCACTGTCCAAGCCCATGAGTCCTCTATTCATTTTCCTTTGCTTGCCCCTTCCCCTTCTGTTCACCATTATTCCTCTCCCCCTTCCCCTCTGGTCACTGTCAGTTTGTTCTTTATTTCCAAGTCTCTGATTCTATTTTGTTCATTTGTTTGTTTTGTCGATTAGGTCCCACTTACATGTGAGATCATATGGTATTAGTCTTTCACTGCCTGACTTATTTCATTTATCATAATGCTCTCCAGATCCATCCATGCTGTCATGAAGGGTAGGAGCTCCTTCTTTCTTTCTGCTACATAGTATTCCATTGTACAAATGTACCTCAGTTTTTTAATCCACTCATTTACTGATGGGCACTTAAGCTATATGCTGGTGCAAAAGAATCTTAATAAATCCTCCCTTACATCTCCTACTCTTTCAATGCAATATGCATATATATTTATGTTTAAATAGTGACTGATTGAGAAAATAATCAACAGATGCTTATACTTTGATATAATAATATAAAAATGTACTATTGTGACTCTAATTGGATTATATGGAAGAATTCTAACTTTAGATGTGCAATATGACTGTAACGAGCAAGACTAGACTTTTCAACATTGTATGTGTCATCTCAAACTCTAATCATTGCTTAATTCTTAAGTGGTAGCAAGAATAAATACTTCATATTTAATATTTAAGAGAGCTGTTCTGAACACCTTTATTACTCTTTATTTAAAAACATCATTCTAAGCAATTATGGTTAAATTTTCAATACTGCTTTTTTATAGATTTTTTCTTCATAAATAATATGGAGCCCACTAACAAAGAAAATTATTTGTAAAAGTGCATTTTAAAAGGAAAAAAGTCTATAATTGATCTCCAATAAAACACAACAAAATGCAGAAACTTTAAGGAGCTATTAGAAATATTTTAGCTGCACCTACTATTTTTAGCTCAATTTTCCAATACACTTTGGAGAGATTTTTCTGACAGAGAAGTTAAAATTTATAGTTTAATTTATTATACCTTTTAACTGAACTTAGGTGCCTGTCACTCCATGCCAAATAGGATATAATTGGTTCTATTTTACCACTATTGGCTATAATATCTTACCAATATTTTAATGCAGAATGAAAAATAATAATTAGGTGGCAGTCTATCTCTTTTTGATTCAATTAGAGGCCTAGAGGATGCAAAGGTACTTAGATACAGAAATATGCTATTTTAGGAAGGTAAATAATTTTTTAAGTTCAAATACAAATTACAAAGTTATAGAAGCTGTGAAAGTTCAGAGGAAAATGAATAATTCTGTTGAAAGAGCTCAAGGACGATTATATTATGAAAGAGGCATTTAGCTAGACCTTAAAAGGATGAGTCAATTGGACAGCTACAGAGAGAGAGAAAGGCAATCTGAATAGAAGAACTAATTGGTGTATCAGAATAAAGTAGAACATTGTGAAATGTGTTGATTTCAATTGACCAGTGTATTAGCAGAATATGTATAATAGAAAAAGAAAATGGAGTTAAAACTGTAAATGAGGCCCCATCAAGAGACATTGGACTAATGGGCTAATGAATTTGGGCATAGTTTGTGACACAATGGGAGCCTTAGTGGTAATTTGAGAAGTAAAGTGATCAAGGGGGAAAAAAATCCAAGAGACAGCACACAAATTTGAAATTAGGCATGTGTGTGTTCCAATTCCAACTGTGTAAATGGGAGAAACTCAGCCTCAATTCCCTCATCTTTTAAGCTGACTGGAAAATTATGTTTTGGACAATGTGAAAATTGAATGAAATAACGTGTGCGAAACACCTATGTGCAAAATGGACAGATATTAGATGTCAGTCAATTGTAGTTAGCCTAGCCCTGGTTGGTGTGGCTCTGTTTTTTGGAGCATTGTCTGGTAACTGAGTGGTTGCAGATTTTATTCCCCATTAGGGCACATACTTGGATTGCAGGTTCTGTCACAGTTTGGTGTGTACTATCTCCGCTTGGAGATGTTTTGGTGATGTTTTGGTGATGTTTTCCTTTCCTCTTTCTCTAAAAAAACTATGAAAAAATGTCCTTGAGTGAGGATAAAAAAAAAAAAAAGTTAAGTAATAGCCTAAAAGCCAGCGTTGTGGGGAATAGATTAGTCTATAGAGACTTCACACAGGTAAAAAAAAAAAAAGTTAACTAGTATTAACTAGAGTTAATAATTCTGATTAAGATTACTGCTGCAGGATTGGCAGGTGACATATAATAAAAGGAATACTATAGACTATAGACAGAGGCTGTCTAGGAGATGAGATATCTATGGAAATTATGGGGGGAACAGGAGATTTTACCAATATTTTGAAATTTTTGCCTGGGAAAATTTCTGTCACTCAAAGATAAGTAATTTAAAATAGAGAAAGAGATTTTAGGATTAGATAATTTAGTTTAAAACCTGCTTTTCCTTAGGTTGGTTTTATGGTGTCAGTGGGATGTCTAGCTGCAGAGTTGGAGCTTAGAAGAAAGAACAGAGGTGAAGATAAACTTAGAGCAGCTGCTGTGAGGTAAAAGCTGAATGAGAGTTTGAAGTCAGCCATTAAAATTAAAATTGTTTTATAAATTTCCTACCCTCTTACAAAATCTCATTAAGCCAGCATTTTATTTACTTTAAAAGAAACATCATAATTTCTTTCAGCTATTATTGCAAAATGAAGAATATATGATATGTTGAAAGCTTTGTAATCTAAAAACGCAAGGGACAAATATAAACCTTAGATAAGTACTGAACTGTTAGAATGAGCACACACGCTCAGAAACAAAGGCCCTGGGGCACAAAAAGCGTAAGTAGGATGTCAAAGGCCTCGTCGTTTGGCAGTGACAGAGCTGGGGCTGGTGCTCAGGCTTCAGAGGACATGCACTAAATGCTTTTAAGTTATCAACTGTGAAGTTAAACACTTCATTAATGAGAACGTGTTTTAACTAATGTGGCTTTATATCACATTGAAACACAAGATATTTGTCCATTGTAATGGCACAATAAATGTTTGACAAAGTCTCAATTAGTCTACGTGGAGATGATATACAAAGCCATATAAAAAGAATAAAGTGTGTTAAATGAGTGCCTTCAGGAGAAGAGAAGAAAAAAAGAAGGCAGAACAGGGGAAGGGGAGGAGAAAGTTGGGATTAAAATTTGAAAAGTACAAACATGTGGTGTGCAGGAATTGAAAAATAAATTACAGAAGCAGATAGAAAAGGGATGAAAAAAAAGAGAATTAAGAAACATGAAACTGGATTGAAGGGATGTAAAGAAGGAGTTTAAAAAAAAGAGTGTGCCTTGGCTGGTGTAGCTCAGTGGATTGAGCGCGGGCTGGGAACCAGACAGTCCCGGTTCGATTCCTGGTCAGGGCACATGTCTGGGTTGTGGGCCAGGTCCCCAGTGAGGGCCATGTGAGAGGCAACCATACATTGCTGTTTCTCTCCCTCTCTGTCTCCCTCCCCTCTCCTCTCTCTAAAATAAATAAATAAAATCTTAAAAAAGAAAAGAGTGCAGATGTCAAAAATGTTAAACTCTGTGTGGGTGTTCAATGGAGAGTCTCAACCAACGTAAGTTTTGAACTACATTCGGTGGTAGCAGGGATATTTTCCCCTCATCTCCACGTCAGGGACATCTACATGGTACTGTTGCGTATGGGGAGAGAGACCTGCGTCTGGAGGCCTTTCTCCCCCACCTCGGTTCTTGTCTCACTCACCAGAGAATAATTCAAGTGAGAGACATGCGCACATAGTGGAAATGAAATAGCAAGTTTATTTATGAAACACATTTGAGCATTAAACTGCGAGTAGGCACCTATAAAACTGTTAGTAAGTTTGTTAATAAGTTCGCCCTCTAACTTGAGCCGAAGGTACAAGTGGGCACTTAGCTAATCTAAGCATGTCGACTGTTGGCGTTCAGGGTTATATACCTTAGCTAGCTTCCAGGTACTCCTTCCTCATCCCCTGGAAAAAATGTGCAGTTACAAAAGCTTTCCTTACTCAGTAAAAGCTCTTTGTTTTAGGGAAATTATTACAGAGCCCCCTTTCCCAGCATAGGGCCCCCTCTTCCTCCTGTGCAATTCCCGCTTGTCGTGTTTAGAACACCTGGCAATCTTATTAAGATAGTTACAGAAGCCCCTTTTCTCAGCACAGGTTCAAGGACTCTTTCCTTCTCCTGTGCCAATTTTGCTTATGACACTCAGGACACCTGGCAGTCTTATCAAACCAAGCTCAGGACTGCTGAGTTAATTGCTGAGCCATATCTTCCTTTTGCTTCTAGCATCCTATATTAAGTGATGTGTTAGGCTGTAATGCTGGGAGCCTGCCTTTATTACCCCTCTTGCCACTCATTCCTAGCTGCTACCCAACAGTACCAGTCCTGGTCTCCTTTTTCACCCCTCATTCACTTTTCCCTAATGAAAACAAAGATGATTGATGTGATTTGGAATTTGAGAGAGAAAACATGTTCATTTCAGCCCTTTCCTCATCTGTTTTCCTGTGCTAAGTAATGTTGCTGCTCCAATAAGAAAGGCCTGCTGCTGTCCATCCGCATCAGTAACTGTATGTTTTTAAGAGGTTAAATATCAATAAGCCCATTGATACTGTTTCTCCTAGGCCATGGTCTCCATGGCAGGGATAGCATTGACTTTTAATCTCTGTTTGACTCTTATGCTTATGCGTAATTGATTCTAAGTCAGGCATAGAAAAGAAAGTTCACAGAGTTCATTCTTTGCTGGCTACATATTTTAGTTCCCACTATGGATCTGCTAGCCTTTTTACTAAAGTATGCTAATGCCACTTACCTAATCTCTTATTTCTTTTTCACTATAACACTTGTATCTCTCTAAAAGTAGCAGACCTAAGGAGGAGTAGTTAGTTGACAAAGCCAGGTCAGGTCTGAAGCCTTAATTTCCACCCTATAATGGAGGTTCAAAGTTGTGGTGAACTCCCTAGGCCTAAAAATATCTGCAGAGCCAGGTTGAAAATATATATATATATATATATATATATAACAGTTAGAGGAAGGGTTAGAACCATAAGGAAATTTAGTGTCTGACCACTCATACAGGGAATGAAAAGCTAGAAAACTAAATATGCACTCATTTTCAAACTTGAGTTTATTCTATAAACTCTACAGACCAGTCATGTAGTCTGAGATTAAAAGTCTCAGCTAACTCCCCATTGTTCATGCATTCCCCAAAGAATTATAAAATGCATTAAGGTAATTAGAAGACATTTGGGAAATGTGTTATTAAAGATATAGACACAATTTGGCAGAGGAAGTTGGAGGTGAGAAAGCAGAGAAAATATGAATTATTTCTCCCTAAATTTGGATGTTATTAAAGAGAAAGATGACTTACGAGATTTCTATTTTAATAAATAAGACACACATGTAGAAAGATGCACTAATCATGTATGAACAGGTCAATGAATTATCTGAATAAATATATCAGATCAAGAAATATAACAATATCCAGACACCAGAAGTCCTTTTATGTTTTCTCTAAATCACTAACCCCTCATTCTTCTCTAAAGGTAATACCTATCATTACTTCTGTAAAAATTGTTTAGGTAAATCAAGCTTAATATTATATGTATATAAAATTACAGGTATATTCTTTTGTGTCTGGCTGTTACAGAACAGACCGGGGGCAGTAAATGATATGCTATTACCAAAAGGACCCCCCTTTGTGCTCCAGGGGTCCCCCACCCCGTACTAGGTTTGTTTTGCTCACCACCAAAGGAAAGACATCTCTCAATGCCAGAGACTGGTGAAAAGGAAAGGAATTATTTATTTACAAGTTATACAGGTTTAGAGTAACGACTTAATGTCTTCTTTAAAATACTAAAGTTCTTTAGAATGCCCACAAATGCACACAGTCCTTCCTTCTCCCCTTTGCCCAGTCTGGGGTACTGTATCTCAGGAAAAGTAGTAGAAGTCTGTGATTCAGGATCCTGGCACCATCAGCTGTTTCACCGCCTCGATCTTTAGTTAATCCAAAACCATGTGGCACCTTCTCATGGCCCACCAGCAAGATTCCTTTCACCCGTTTTCTTCCAGGCAAAGTCTCTTCTGCTTCCTAAGCCACATGGTCCTCTCCCTCACCCAAGCCGAGGGGTCCCCACTCTGCCAAAACCACGTGGTCCCCATTTCCTTCCCACAGTATCTTTCCTGTGTTCTTCTGAACTGCTAAGAGAGAGCTCTGCATCGCTGCTACATCTTGCTTCCCAGCTTCCACATGGTTCTCTCCTCTGCCAGAGGCCTGTGGTCCTGCCCTTTGCATGGCGGCCGCACCAGGATTTAAATCCCCACACCAATCTTCCTCTGCAGCCCCATTTCTGACTCCTCCTACAATCAGTTACACCTGCCTGCATTTCCGTATTCTTCCAGCTTTACTGAGCTGCCATGTTAACTGTGGTCAGGTGTGGCCCCATGGCATGGAGTTAATCATCTCTAAGCTCTCACATAGGCACTGTAAGCAGGGGGAGTCGCCTCCCAGTTACATCTTGGGTGGAAGTCACTTCTATCCCGTTGGCTCAGAGCATGGCCACAGCTATTTAACATATCTATGAAACCAGTTAAAGGTTATAGATATGTTAAATGGCCATGCCAGAGGTTAGCTGCAAAGCTGCTGCTATACAGAACAGCTCTGAGTGGTCCTGTTCCAGGTGTCCCATCCACCCCAGCTCAGACCTGTGGGGGTGAGGACATCCTATACATATTTTTCTAATATTTCCTGGACACCTTGAATTCTGGACCCCATTACAAATCCCTATTTGGGGCCTCCCTCTTGGCTGCACCTTGTTCCATGGCTAGTCTAGCTTAACATCGTTTAAGTGTGGCTGTGTTGATCTAGTTCAATAATTATCGTTGCTGTACAGAATTCCATATGAATGCATACCATAAAGTATTTTCCATTTATTGGTAATAGACATTTTTGTTGTTTAGTATGGAGTGACTACTGATTATAATCCATTGAAGTGGTTGAATGTATTCTTGGTACACATAGAGATGATTTCTGTTGGATGTACCTAGGAATGAAATTTTAGGTCTTTGGGTCTGATTAGGTTCAACAATACAAAAAAATTTCTACTTTCTTTTTGTTTTCCAAAGTAGTTGTACCAGTTGAGTATCAATAGTAAATATTCCAGTAATTTCCCATGAAATTAGTCCTTCCATGTTAATTCTGTAATTATTAACATGCATATCTCTTTATACTATTATATTTCTCTGAAACTTTGAAGAATATTTGCAAACGTCATTGTAAATGATGAACATCATCCTATACAATACAAACTATCTTTATCACATGTCTAATAAAATTAACAAAAATGGAATATTATTTAATATCAGTTCACATGTAAATCTCCTCAAATTTCCTACAAATATAAATTCTAGAGTTTTAAGAATCCACAGTTTATGCATTCATTTTTGCTTTCACATCCAAAATCTTTTTTGTTTCCTTTCCTGAGTATAGATTTCTGGGTTGAAAATTTCTTTTTTCATTAAGTACATTTAAGATATGAAACCATTGTTTTTTATGATCTCCATTATTTCTGGTTGGAAATGAGAAATCATTTTAACTTATAAAAATTTATTAAAAAATCAATTTATATTGTAGGTCCTATTGGTAGGGGACTCAAGAGTTGGAAAATTTTAGTTTAAGGTAAAAAGTCATAAGCCTAGCAAATAGTGTATATGTTAAAACCTTTGTTTCAGAAACTACAGATAAGGCCCATCCTCACTCCTTAGAAAACAGCCGACCTCCTGGGGCCCTGCTAAAGATGACTGCCTGGGGACAATTGGAGGCATCTGGGCCTTTGTGTTCCAGGGAGAGACAGACTACTACCCGCCCCCGGGAACAGCTAACTGCCCAGGACAGGAATGTTGCATGTCACTCACCTAATCCCCCTTGAACTTCAAAGCCCACACCCCACCTTGTTTATTCCCTGGTATAAAAACGTTGGACTGGAAAGAAAAGACAAGATGGTCTTTTAGGGTATAAACCCTCCATCTTCTCAGATCACCGGCCATCTGAATAAAGCGCCCATAAAGATTCAATTGCTGTCATTGCTTACTGGGTTTGGTAGTGACAGGCAGCCCGAATGCCGGTCTCTTTTCTGGTTACACTATGTGTTAAGCATCATTATTCTCTGCTTTCAATGTTCTTTCTTCATCTTTTTCATCAATATGACTATAATGTGCATAGGTATGATGACATTTTATTTTATTCATTTGGTAGTTCACTGAGTTTTTTGAATCTATAGATTATATTCTTTACAAAATTGGGAAACTATTGGTCATTATTTATTTAAATGTTGTTTTGCACCATTTTCTTTTTTTTCTCCTCCTAAGACCAGATTACACAAATTTTAGGTTTTTAATATTATTCCTCATGCCTCTACACATATGCTCAATTTTAAAAATATATTTTCATTCCTTTCCTTCATCTAAGATAATTTTGATAGATCCATGTTTAAGTTCACTGGCTGTTCTGTTCTTTCCTTTCTACATTTTTGTTCATTCTTTTTTATTGCTGAGTGATATTCAGTGAAATAGATGTACCACCTATTTAAGTATATAAGGGATATTTCCAATTTCAGGTTATTCTGAATAAAGCTTTTATTTACATTCAGATACAGGTTTCTGTGTAAACATAAGTTTTAATTTATCTCGGGTAAATGTTCGAAAAAGAAACTGTTGAGTAATATGATAATGACTTGTTTAATTTTGTAAGAAACTGGCAAGCTGTTTCCCAGAGTAGGTATGCCAATTATTCCCCCACCACTACTGTTGTTGCGGGAAAAGAAGCGACCAAACTCCTGATGAGAGGTATGAGTCACAGACCCTTTATTACGCATGCGGACCCTAGGGAGAAATCTCCAAATCCAGGGCCCTGAACAAAGACATGAGCTGGCTTATATACTCTTTAGAGATACATAGCATACGTAGCATTTCGGGAGTCAGGTTACAAGCAAGTCTCCAAAAAAGTAAAACCTGGTTACAGAGAATAGATAAAGTTTCAAGGATTTT
>PVJI01015704.1:0-40409 GCA_004026765.1 Micronycteris hirsuta
GTGCTCAGCCTGGGACCAGGGCTCAGCCTGCGATGAGGGCTCAGCCTGAAACTAGTGCTCAGACTGGGACCAGGGCTCAGCCAAGGTCAGGGTTCAGCTTGGGATCAGAGCTCAAGCCCAGGATCAAGGCTCAGCCTGGGATTAGAATTCTGTCCAAGGTCCAGGCTCAGCCTGGAATCAGGACTCAATTCAGGATACAGGCTTAGCTTCAGAACGCGAAGTGCGTCTCTGTTAATGTGCCCAAGTCTGGTGGCCCCTTGTGTGGCCAGCAATGAGGGCCAACGGTCCCACTGCACAGAGCGGTGCCTGAGAAAGACTTGGCCGAGTTTCCCGCCATACCCCAGCCTCAAACCCCAGCTGCCTGCACAGCTGCCTGGGTGGCTCCTCCTCCCAAAACGTCCCCTTTAGGACCGTTTTTTGCTTGTCACCTCCAGTGACAATATGCTACCGCCTCCTAAGGCAGTGCCTTGCTCTGAACTTCCCTGTAACGGTCCTGCTGCCACAGCTGAATGGTGAACAGAGAGAGGAGCGCTGGTCGGGGTCATGGTCACCTGGACTGCCCCTCCCTGCCTTTCGTGGGACATGTCAAGGGAGACTCCCCCCCGCCCCCCGAGGCCCCAGGGCAGGACTGTGCCTCACCCCCTCTGATCCCCCAGGACTGCTCTACTTCCCCCAATTCATTTTTTATTTTATGATTTTATTTAGAGAGGGGGAAGGGAGGGAAAAAGAGTAGGGGGGTGAAGATTGAGCCGTTGCCTCTCAGGTGCTCCCAACTGGGTACTGAACCTGCAACCCAGCCATGTGCCCTGACCAGCAATCAAACCAGCAACCTTTCACTTAGTGGGACGATGCCCAACCAACCGAGCCACATCGGTTGGGGCTGCCCCTCCTACGTCTCACCCCCACTTACTGCCCACACCTCAGTCCTCAGCCATTTCAGATTCAGGAAGCCAGGGCTCGGTCAGATGGACATGGGTGGGGGTGGGGTGAATTCCTCCTCCCAGAGGTGGTGAGGCACTGCCCTGGGTGGGGGCTTCCATCTCTGCTCCTGGTGGGGCCTCGCTCAGGGGGTGGAAGAGACAGCCGAAAACTCTGGTGAGGAGGGTCTGGCCCCAGAGACCCCCTGTGTGTCTGTAGGCGGTCACCTCCCACTGTGTTACAGCTGGTGCCACCTCTTCAGGCCTCAGTTTCCCCTTCTGGGACAGGTGTACTGCAGGTCTGTTCTAGCCTTGCCATGAGCATAAAATGGGGGGCACCTGCACCTCAACAAGGTGGCCAGCGGTGCTCATGCTCATGTGTGGGCAGTCACTTAACGGACACTTATTAAGCACCTGCTGTGTTCCAGGCACAGTTGGAGCAGTTGGGGAGACGGTGACGGAATCACCCTGTCCTGAAGGAAGTAACCTAGCCGGGGGGGTGGGGTGGTGAGTGCTTTTGGGGGTGCATTTTCCCTCCCTCTGGGGCCCCCACCCCCCTGGGCTTTCTAGGAACGGAGGCGGGACAGAGGCTGGGGTCTTGCTGCAGGGGTGGCTGCAGCGCCCTCCTCCGTCCTGGGGTGAGAGCAGACCGTTGGGATGCCCCTCCCTCCCCGGCCTCACCCCCACCCTGGGGGTACCTCGAACATAACAGGAAATTTCAAATAACAGGAAACCAAGACCAGGCAAGGCAGCAGCTCCACCCTGCCCAGGGCCAGCCACCCCGGGGCCTCAGTCTGCCCTGGGGGACTGCCATGAATGCCACAGGGTCCCCAGTGGAGGCCCATAAAACCTGCCAGCAGCTGGCGGCCGGTGGGCACAGCCAGCTCATTATCCTGCACTACAACCATTCCGGCCGGCTGATGGGGCGGATGGAGACAGATGGGGGCCTGGGGGTCCTGCAGGGGCTCTTTGTGGCTGTGAGCTGTCTGGTGGTGCTGGAGAACCTTCTGGTGCTGGTGGCCATCGTGACGCGCATGCAGTCCCGGCGCTGGGTCTACTACTGCCTGGTCAACATAACGCTAAGTGACCTGCTCACCGGCTTGGCCTACCTAGTCAACGTCCTGCTGTCTGGGGCCTACACCTTCCACCTGGCGCCGGCCTCCTGGTTCCTGCGGGAGGGCGTCCTCTTCATGGCCTTGGCCGCATCCACCTTCAGCCTGCTTTTCACCGCCGGTGAGCGCTTTGCTACCATGGTGCGGCCCGTGGCCGAGAGCGGGGACACCAAGAGGGGCCGCGTCCTGGGCTTCATTGGGCTTTGCTGGCTGCTGGCCGCCCTGCTGGGCCTTCTGCCCCTGCTTGGCTGGAACTGCGTGTGCTCTTTCCAGAGCTGCTCCAGCCTGCTCCCACTCTACTCCAAGGCCTACATCCTCTTCTGTGTGGTCATCTTCGCCTGCATCCTGGCCACCATCATGGTGCTCTATGGGGCCATCTTCCGGGTGGTGCGGGCCAATGGACAGAAGGCCTCGCGCCCCCCGGTCCGCCGCAAGGCCCGCAGACTGCTCAACACGGTGCTCATGATCCTGGTGGCTTTTGTGGTCTGCTGGGGTCCGCTCTTCGGCCTGCTGCTGGCCGACATCTTTGGCTCCAACATCTGGGCCCAGGAGTACCTGAGGGGCATGGACTGGATCCTGGCGCTGGCCGTGCTGAACTCGGCTGTCAACCCTATCATCTACTCTTTCCGCAGCCGGGAAGTCTGCCGGGCCGTGCTGGGCTTCCTGTGCAGCGGGTGTCTCAAGCTGGGCCTGCGAGGGCCTGGGGACTGCCTGGCCCGGGCTGCTGAGGCCCACTCTGGAGCCTCCACCACTGACAGCTCGCTGAGGCCCAGGGACAGCTTCCGGGGCTCCAGGTCACTCAGCTTTCGGATGCGGGAGCCACTGACTAGTATCTCCAGTGTGAGGAGCGTATGAGCCACAGCTGGGGAAGATGGTCCAGCTGCCAGCGCATGCCCCCACAGGCCTTCCTCCTGGCCTGGAGGAGGCCCAGGATGGGTGGGCCAGGAGCCTGGGAGCATGCAGAGAGGCAGCAGGCAGGCCCAGATGGAGAGAACAGAGCAGGAAACCAACCAGGGGTCCCAAGGCCCCGTGCTCCTCCTCACAGCCCCCAGGTCTGCTGGTGTTTCATGGTCTCGTAGAAGGAGGTGACTGGTCACTGGAACGGAGAGCGCCCCGGCGTGGGGACAGTTGGGGTTACTATGTATGCCCCAGCTCCTCTCTGGATTTCAGTGGGGCTCCCAGGCGATGAGGGGTAGGCTGTGGGTTGATGCCCTGGCAACATGGAAGTTCGATGATGGTATGAGGTGTCTCAGCCTTCCTCTTATTCACTCTTTTGCAGAGGGACGATCGCCTGGGGCTGTGGGGCTGCTGGGAGCCTGCATGCTTGGCTGTGGCCAGTGAAGGCCTTGGGTCTGTGTGCTCGGGTGTTGTGTGGTTGTGGGAGTGGGTGGTGTGTGTGTGTGTATGTGTGTGTGTGTGAAAAAGAGAGAGGAGGGGGCAGAACATGCCCTACTGTGAGCACGAGCTGTGCCTCTGTGTGCACACAGGCACCTCCTGGTGTGGCAGGCCTCGGGCCTGAGAGTGTGTGCGCGCACACCCCTGTGGGTGACTGGACCACTCTGCTGAAGCCTTTGAGCATGACAAGGCTACCAGGGTGGAGGTCAGCGAGAGTTGACACCCGCCCCTTCTCGCTCACTCACTTCCCCTTTCCTGCCCCATCTTTCATCTCGGTCCTCCCCGCAGCCTCCTTCCTCCACCCTGGGCTCCGCCTTGCGTGGGAACCCAGTCTGCAGGCCAGCAGAGGGGCAGCAACCTGGCTCTGCTGACCTCGGGAAATGTGCCCACGCTCTAGCATTCCCTTCAGCACTAACAGCCTGGTGCTCATCCTCGTCCTTCCCCACCTAAAGTGGGCTGCTAACACGCAGAACCCACGGCACGAGACCGTGTTTCATGCTCAGTGCTCGCCACAGTAAGAGGCATCCATGTGTCAGACAAGACGTCAGGTGGTGGTGAAGGCTCCTCATGTGTGTTAGCCAGTACAGGAGCCCCACGTGGCTACTGAGCACTCAGTAAGTGGCCTGTGCAACTGAAGAACTGAACTTGGAATTAATTTGCATTTAAATGGCCCATGGGACTTGTGGCAGCCATATTGGACAGCACAGGTGCACATCCTCCGTACGTGGCCACCGGTGGCTGGTAGGATGTTCTCTTTATTCTCCCAGGACTGAGCCAGTGCCTGCACATCTTCCCATCTATCTTTCCAAGTTCTCGGGCCGCCCCCATCTCTGTTTTCCTCTGCACAAGGGGGGTGGGGGTGGTGCAGTGACTGGAAAGCATTTATTGCACTGTCCAGTATAGCAGCCACTAGCCACGTGCAGCTTTTCATCATTAACTAAAATGAAAGGAAATTTAAAAACACAGTTTCTCGGTGTATTGGTTCGCTGGAGCTGCCGTATCAACGTTCCATAGACCAGAGGGCTTGAACAGCAGACATTTATTCCCTCCTGGTTCTGGAGGCTGGAAGTCTGAGATCAAAATGCCAGAAGCGTTGGTCCCTTCTGAGGCCACGAGGGATTCCCATGTTTGCTGGCAATCTTTGGTGTCCCTTGGCTTGTAGACACAGCATTCTCGTCTCTGCCTTCACATTCACACAGCATTCTTCCTGCGGGTGTATGGTCTGTGTCCTAACTTCCCTGCTTTTTTCATAAGGACACCAGTCGTATTGGATTACGGCCACCTTAACTCATGATATCTACAATGACCTTATTTTCCAAATAAGGTCACATTCAGGGGTCTCGGGGGTTAGGATTTCAACATATAAATTCAACCCATGGCAGGCACACTACCACATTTCAAGTACTCGATAGTGACATGTGGTTCATAGCAACTGTTTCGGACACTGCAGAGGCAGAACGTTTCCGTCATCACAGGAAGTTCTGTTGGACACAGCTGGAGAGAGTCCCGGATGTATCTGGGTGCACAATAAGCCAGAATGATTCTTATATTTTCCTGACGCCTGTCTCAGGTATGTTTCCCTGGGGCGGCAATTGGCAGGCTGGGGGCTTTGTAGAATCTGAGGTGAGTGGAGTTTGGACCGCCTCCAAAGCTCTCAGCCTGTGCTCTGTGCTTGTGTTGAGCTGGTTCTTAGTTGCCCCATCTGCCCTGTCCATTTTTGGGGTTTAGCATCACCTACTCCAGGAAGTCTCCTCTGATTTCTTCCTCCTCCCTAGTCCTCCTCTGGACTCCCACAGCTGCTTGTGAGTACCGTTGCAGCTCTGACCACCCCTGGTCATGTGTCCCCTGGACTGTGAGCTCTGTGGTGGTGGAGATTGTGGTAGCGTCCAGGTCACCACCATGTCCCCAGCACTTGGCGCAGAGCACACAGCAGGTACTCAGTGACCAGGAGCTTAGGAAGCACAGGAGTCAGCAGCACTCCTTCTGCTGAGCCTCGAGAACCTCTCCCCATCCTCTTTTCCTTCCCCAGCCC
Organism: Micronycteris hirsuta; assembly: GCA_004026765.1. Lineage (NCBI taxonomy): Eukaryota > Metazoa > Chordata > Mammalia > Chiroptera > Phyllostomidae > Micronycteris > Micronycteris hirsuta. The sequence goes on from PVJI01015704.1 coordinate 5,457, forward strand.
TCCTCCCTGACAGTGGTGGAATCGGTCCTAAGAATCCTCGTCTTCTGCGTGTTAGATGGCTCAGATGTCTGTAACCCATTACCACTTCTCAGCTCTGCTGAACACCACGGACCTAAGCTTCTTCATCTGTCAAATGAGGACACTGATAGCCCCTGCCCACCTGGGATGTTGATAACCTGAGACATAAAGAGGCCCTGGAGCTATTATTATGTGTATACTTGTAAAAGAATAATAACAACAATGCCGTGTATCACTCGGTGCCTGGAATGTAATCACCTTTGTATTAACTCATTTGATCCTCACAAAACCTCCCCATTAACTCCATTTTATAGATGTAGAAATTGAGGCCCAGAGATGTTAGGTAACTTCCTCAAGGTCACAAAGCTGAGAAGCAGCAGAGCTGGGATTCAGACCCAGGCAGGTGGCTTCCTGATCCATGCATGTTACTGCCTCTTCAACGATTGAATGAATGGATTAATGAATGAATGAATGAATACCAGTTCTTTTCCTCTTCAGAAAACTCAGAACAAATGTTATATATTATTCTTTGGACTGCCCGTGGTTTCATCTCCACTGAGCAGGATTAGCTGACCCTCTACACTTAAGACAGAAAAACCAAGGCTCGGGAGAGGAGGCAGCATGGGAAGTTCTAGGGTTCAAGCCTCATTGTCTGAGCCATGTTCAGGCCCCTGTCTGTCTTGGCCTGTCTCTGGGTATGTGTGTGTGTATCTTGGGTGTTCATAGCCTGGCCTGGGAGAATGGGAGGCAGATGGAAGAAGCAGGAAATAAAGGTTTGCTGATGAAGAGCATGTGGGCCAGAATAACTTCCCGTCTCTTTCCCTGCATTGCCAGGGCACTTCTGACTCCAGGCCTGGAACCTCCCTGGAGAGGCCTGGGGAATGGCTGGAAGCAGAGGAGTAAGAAGAATGCCTAGGAGAGGTGGCTGGTGCATTGGAGCTTTCACTACTCATTAGTTCATTCACTCACTTGTTCATTCACTCAACCACTGTGTGTTGGGCTCTCTTCCGGGCACCGAAGTTCCAGCTATAAACAACCTGGTTTCTGCCCTTATAAAGGTCCCACTTTGGTGGGGGTGACAAACACCAAGCTAAGGAACGCCCAACAACATTTCAGTAAGGAGATAGCCATGCAGAAAAGTCAGGGAGAGTGTCCTGCAGGCAGAGCAGATGCAGTAGTCCTGGGGCTGCACAAGTGGGTGCATTCTCATAATATCAACACTCGTTGAGAGCTTTATGTGCACCTTCCTCTTTCCGAGTTAGTTCATGTGGATTATCTGGTTGAATTCTTGAACACCGGTGGGGAGAGCCTTAGAGTGTTTGATTATTTATCATATTTGGCAGCTGAGGAAACTGAGGCTCAGAGAGGTGAAGTGACTTGCCCAAGGTTACACATCTGGGAAGTGGAGCAGGTGGGACTTGAACCCAGTGCTGTTGATCAGCACAAATGCTACCATATTGGAGCCTGGGATGTCGACTCGCTGTGGGCCAGGTCTGTTGTATTCTTTACCCTGGTTGTGACCTCAGTCTTCCCATCTGTACAAGGGGGTGTGAGTTATTCATGCTCGTCAAGATCTCTGGCCCCAAGACGGGGTGGGGGGGTGGGGGGGTGCTTAGTGTGGCCAGATTAGAAAATATAAATTTGGGACACCCAGTTAAATTTCCATTTCTGATGAATAACAAATAATTTTTCATTATGAGTATTACCCCAAAATGAATAAGCATAAGTGTGTCACCAACCCCTGCACGAACTCCAGGTCCCAGACTACAAGTCCCATGATCTATTGTGTCCTCCTTCTAGGAACCTTCTACAGTGATTTCTACATTCATTCATCCCAAGATCGTATAGCCTACCCGCTGTGTGCCAGGCCTCGTGTTAGGTTGCGGGGATATATCAATGCACAAAACAGACCAAAGTCTTTGCCCTCATAGAATTTAACATGTAGAGTCCTTGAAAGTTTTAAGTGATTTTTCCCGGAGTTCTGCCAGGAAGACTACAACTCCTATGATTCCCTCTGCTAGCTCAATAGGACTACAATTCCCAGGAGACCCAGCGCACCAAACAGGCCTCTCCCTCCTTTCCCAACAATTTCCCCGGTCGCAAGGTCAAGTTCTACATCCGCAGTGGCCTCCCCCTCCTTCCTCAACAAAGTCAGGGTTTTAGTAAGCTCCACTGTAAATAGTTCTATTTTGAGTCTCTGTATTTTCTGACGTGGAGTTTATGTGAAACTTTAGCAGTTTTAGCCCAACAGCCAAGTACCGCTTACACTGGGGAGTAATTGGACTAGGTGGCAGCCGCACGGTGAGAACTACACTTCCCAGGAGGCAGCGCAGCGAGCGCGGCGATCCGCAGCAATGCCTGTAGGACCCCAGGGCTGCCCGGCGCGGTGGCCACAGGACCCCGGTGGCTACCCATGCCGAGGTGAGTCCTCAGGAGTCGCCGCCGTCGCTGTCCCTGTCCCCGTCCCGTCCCCGTCCCGTTCCCGCCGCCGCCCTGTGCGGCTCCCCCGCCGGCCAGAATGCTGGAGGAAGCGGGCGAGGTGCTGGAGAACATGCTGAAGGCGTCGTGCCTGCCACTCGGTTTCATCGTCTTCCTGCCCGCTGTGTTGCTGCTGGTGGCGCCGCCGCTGCCCGCTGCCGATGCGGCGCATGAGTTCACGGTCTACCGCATGCAGCAGTACGACCTGCAGGGGCAGCCCTACGGTGAGTGGACCCCGGCCTCCTTCCTGAGCCTTTCCTGGGCCCCCGCGTCCCTTAGCCCCCCACCCCGCCCCTGGCCCAGCCGGCCTCCCCCGGGCCCAGCCTCCCCGAGGCGAGATGATCCCTTTTCTCAGCCGGGTCTTTGCTCTTCTTTCCTTACGACCCGCCACTCTGGCCTGTCCAGCTGAACTGCAGCGGCCAGACCCTCACTCAGGCCCAGGCAAGTCAGAGCCTGGATTCCTGAACCTCCGCTAGGCCCCCAGCTCTCCGCACTGTGCCCCCAGGAACTACCCGCCTTCCCTCCTCACTGGCTCCCACATTTTCCCTTCCCAGACTAGGGCTTCATGTCCCGGAACCCACAGCTCCGACTCTCAGGCCAAGCTCCCCTGCTCCTGGACCCCTGGGTTCCCTCCCCAGTTTCCAGCTGGGCCAGAGTCCCGTTGCCCAGTCCTCCCCGCGCCTTGGGACGCCACCCTGGTGCCGGTCCTCACTGGGTCATAGTCTACACTCAGAGTTTCAATCTCTGTCCTGGTTGATTTGGAGGTGAGCCTCCCTGCCCAGGGTCTGCCAGGAGAGCTGCCCAACGTGTGCTCCAACCAGCCGCCGCTCTCCAAAGCCCCTGGGTACTGTGGTGCTCTTTGTGCGGTGTCCACGTTCTGTTCTCAGGGCTCCAGAGCACAGATTGCTAACCAAGGCCTGGCCCCATGTCAGGGCCTGTCTCTCTCTAGGCTCTAGACTCTCCTTGGTCCCAGCTTATGAGCCAGATCCCTCAGAATTCCTTAGCCAGACTTTCCCCCACCCCCGTTTAGTCCCCGAGCCTTTAGGTTCTGAGGATTCATTGGACCTGTTTTGTCCTCTCCTTCGGTGTGTACCATCCTCGGCTCCCCTTCCTTATCCCCAGCTTCCTGGAACCCCACTTGTTTCCTCTCCCCAGGATTTCTGTACTGTATCTGACCCCCTGGGCCTAGATCCTGCGCAACTCCTTGCTCCCTACTCCTGCTTCTTCATCTTCCTGTGGTGGTTCTGAACCTAGTGCCCAAGTCCTCTTAAATTCCCTTGGATCTGTTGTTCCAGAATCTTCTGGCCTCTAGATTTCTCTTCTAGTCTGCTGCTTAGATTCCCCTCGAGTCAAAGCCTGATTTCCTCATAAAGGAGCCCCTGTCTCCAGTTCTCCTGGTCCCTTCATCTCTGAAGGGTCTGCCTCGGTTCCCTTAGACTGCCCTCCCCTGTTAGACCATCTCAGGTCCAACCTGAGGCCCCTGATTCCCAGGCCACTGCCAGGCCTTTGAAGAGCCTCAGTCTCTGGAGACTTGTTCAAATGTCCCCTGAGATCTTCCCTCTCCACAAAGTTATGTTGTTTCTGTTCAGAGCAGTGTTTGTCAACTCATGGTCTCTGGGCGATGACTTTATCATTGTCGCATTGGGGGTCCTCCTGGCTTTTAGTGGTGGGGGGGGCAGGGATGCTGCTCGTCACCTTGCAGTGCCCAGGACAGCCGCTCACAGGGAAGGTTCCAGCCCCAGTGCTTAGGGGAGAAACTTGGGGTTACAGGGATGGTTCCGAACCCAAGGCTCTGGCAGAATGGAGGTGGGGGGCCAGGAGCCCTTAGTGCTGCGGGAACGTTTCTGTGCGCTGACGTTTCCCTGGGGAAAGGCTCAGTGCTGTGCAATGGAAGTTGCTGTGACTGTCACTGGGTTTTATATTTTCACTGATTTGGACGCCACCAGCCACAGGTGGACACTGGGCTCTTGAGACGTGGCTCATGCCACAGATGAAGGGAATTTTTTGTGTTATTTAAATGTTACAAACTCAGATAGTCATGTGTGACTGGTAGCTGCTGTCCTGGTCTAGACTTTTTCTTGGTTTCCCAAAGGAATCCATAGTCTAAAAGGCCCAGATCCTAAAAGTCTGTATAACCAATTTTTCCAGATCCTGAGCCTCGGCTCCTTCATTCACCCGTGTCATTCGGTCCCAACTCAAACGGCTCACACTTGGAAGCCTTGCTAAGAGATCCCTGTTCTGCTCCTCCCAGCACACCCAGCTTCCCTCTCTGGCCCCTTCGACAGCTGTGATCTGCAGCCTGGATGCCCCTGGCCTCCTCTGGACCTCTTGACACTGTCCTGCTTGCACCTGATGTGGCCTCTTCTCTCCTCTCCTAACCTGCCCAGGAAATGCTGGCTGAATTTGTGGAGGAAACAGGTGCCAAGTCACCGTCTTTCTGAATGCAGAGCCACGTTCTCCATCTCCCTCCATTGCAGATCCTCGGGAATCTCTCCTTGACCTCTTCTCTCCTTTCCCTAAGCGTTCTTTTCCTTTTCCCTCCCTTCTCTTGAATCCTTTGCTCCTGATCCTGGGATTCCATCCCATTCTTCTTTCTGACTTGGTGTCTTCCCCCGACATTCCCTCCTTCCTGGCCCCCTATCCTTGTTGCTCCTAGTTAGAAACCTAAACAGTGCCTGCCCTACATGGGGCATTTATAGAGACTGAGGGTTCCCGGGGTAATCAGAGGGGGCATGATGGGGCGCCCACCCATCTCAGCCAAGTGCTTCTTGTCTGCAGAGCAGGGAGTCAGAGGCCTGGCCTGAGAAACTTTGATGAGGCCCCACGAGTGAGGCGTGCATGTCCACACTGGTCACACCTAGCGCTGTCCCTGCACAGATGTGGGGCAGACCATTGCTGCCTGGGGAGAAGCTGGTGGGATAGTTGGTGCTGTGGACGGGGAGTTGGTTGTTGGAGGGAAGGCCCCTCAGGAGTCTGAGGCACTGCTGCTTGTTCTCCAGCAGCAGAAAGACCCGGTGTGGCTGGAAGAAGCCCTGGGTCCCTCCTGGCCCGTGGTGCCTTCGAGAGCTGGTCTGCTAGGCCACTGCTGATTGCAGTCTCCCCAGTGTCTTTTACACCTTCTTCTAGAGTGCACGCCCCAGGCTCCCCACCTCTGGTGCAATTCTGGCTCTGGGTCTTTCATTTCCCAACTTCCTGTTCACTTCTGTTGAGAAACTGGGCTGGGCAGCTGCCCAGGAAGGAAAGGTGTGTGCTCTTTGTGCTATGCTGTGAATTGTGTGGAGAGTAATATACCAGGTACAGGCCCACAGACGTGGCCTCAACTCCTACCAGGTGGACTCCGGCCTTCCTGAGGTGGCTGCTGCTTCAACAGCGCTTGCTGTATGCTCGTGCGCTGCGGGGAGTAGCCCACTCGTGCCCATCTCAGTATTGATACCATAGGCTCAACAAGGTCCAAGGAGGTGGGGATGTTAGCACCCCAGAATTACCAGGGCCTATTCACCTGTGATTGCCCTTCCGCCATTGTTGTGGGTAAGGTTTTGTTGGCACACAGCCACGCCCACTAGTTGATGTGCTTAGTAGTCATGACAGAGTGGGTGTGACCCAGTCAGGCCAGAGGTTGATCCTTTGGCCCTTGATAGAAAAGATTGCAGGCTCCACTCAGGTCTGGTCCCGTTGTGGGAACCTGTAACTTCTGTCTAGGTGTCCAGGACGGGCCACCAATCCTGCATCTCTGCTGGTGTAGAGCAGGGACGTGGGGGTCACATCAGCAAAGACGGTCTCTGCCCTTGGGGCTCTCAGAGTCTGGGGCAGTGCCTGGCTTTGCTCTTATTCCTCCTTCTCTGGCCTCACTTCCTCCCTCTGGAAATCGGGGTCCCAATTCCTGCCCTGCGGGTGCACCAGGCCCAGGGGGAAGACGCGCACAGTTGACTCCACAGCCTGCCCTCTGCGCTTTCACTGCTGAGGTGACTGTGGAGGCTGTGGGCCCCTGGGAGGCAGAGGGCCTGAAACAGCTGGGGCCTGGAGGCGGGCCCTTCCAGGCGTTCCAAGGGCGTCTCGAAGGTCTTTGTTGCCTTCTCCCTGCCTAAAGCAGAGGAAAGGTCCTTAGAGGATTGGGGGTGGAGTCAGGATGCTGCCTGGCCCAGGGCCTATGGCCCACCTTTTCTCCTTGGTTGCAGGCTGCCTGCTCCAGAGATGGCCTCCTCTATTCCCACCTGGGATGCTATCCCTGCTGTGTCCTTCCAACCTCCTCTCCCCACCATCCACTTAGGGTACTCCGTTGGAAGCAGCTTTTCTCCCGTCTGCTCACTCTCCCAGAGAGCTCATTCTTGGAAAGCAGAGGCAGGGATCTAGGCTCCTGGCCCCACGCCTGAGGCTTAGCGTAGCCTAGCACAGGTCCGCATCTATTAGTACACGGGTGGCACCTTCCCTGCGCTTCCACCTCCAGGACGGCTCGAGGCTGGCTCCCTTGGGGAAGCCTGATCGCTTCAATGTGTCCTCCTAATGCTCACTGCCCAGGTCTCAAGCTGGAGGCCCTGTGGGCCCATCTAGTCCCCATGTGGCTAGGGTTTGCTTGCTTGCTGCGGCCTTGGCCAGCCTGCAGTGTGTGAAATGTTCTGGACCCTTGCTTGCCTGTGCCTCCGCACTGGCCTCCGTGGTCCTGAATTGAACCTCAGTAGGGCTTCTTCGGGACACCTTTCTCCAGCATAACTGTCTCAGGGAAGCAGTGTTCACATGCTGTGTGCCCAGGGGGTCCCTGCTGGCCTTAGGAAAGCTCTCTGCGACATTCTGGTTCTGACCCCGCCACTTTTGGTTAGGTGGGAGTGGGGGGATTCACTTGCCTGGGAGAGGCTGGTGAGCAGCCGGCTCCACACCCGTTCTGGGCCTCAGGCTCTCCCTCCTGCCCTGAGTCTTTGGATCTTTCTCTAGCTCTTGAAAGAGAGGCGGAAGATGGCACTTGGGTATAGAGCAGGGAGAAGTTTCTACGTGGGGTGGCTGCCCCCAGGAGACTCCTGCCCATGTCTAGGGACCTAGGTGGTTATTGTTTAGGGACATCTGTGTGTGTCACACCTGGAGGTGCTCCTGGCATTGAGTGGGTGGGGCCAGGGATGCTGCTGAACCCCTGACAGTGCCCAGGACGCACCCCACAGAGAATGGCTTGACCCTGGCCTGTCTGGAGCCCTCTCAGGGTCACTGGAGGGGGGCTTAGTGTTTGCTTGTTTGTTCTCCTGGCTGGAGTTCATCGAGAACCCGTGGGCAGGAATAGGTGGCAGTGGAGTTTCACACCGCAGTGACCGAGGTCTCCGCCCCTAGAACCCCAGTCTGATTAGAGGGTTAGATAGTCACAAACTTCCTAGTTGGTGCTGAGGCCCCAGGGAAATGACCAAGGCAACGTTAGAGGGGATCGGGCACCTGGCGGGGGGGTCCAGAGAGAGCAGGGCAGGGCCACCAGGCTCAGGTCAGCCAGGCTCGGAATGGGTTTGCCCCAAGGTTTGCCCCAAGGTTCTGAGAGCCCTGGAACGGCAGGCCTGTGGATTTGTGTGGGGGAAGGCTCTCAGCCTTCATTCGGGTCTCAAAAGGTGCTGTAACTCTCCAGGGTTCAAGTAGGCACTGCAGTCGTGGGCAGTGGGATGCTGGCTGTGGCAGACTCACGTTGGTGCGTGTGGGCAGAGAGGTGGTAGGACTCAGGGTCTCCTGGGTCAGTGGTCTCTGGGCAGAGGTCTTGGATCCTGCTGAGGGAGTGGTTCCTCTTCTCTGTCCCTCCTACAGGCACACGGAACGCGGTGCTCAACACGGAGGCACGTACCATCGATGCGGACGTGCTGAGCCGCCGCTGCGTGCTCATGCGGCTGCTGGACTTCTCCTATGAGCAGTACCAGAAGGCCCTGCGGCAGTCGGCTGGCGCTGTGGTCATCATCTTGCCGCGGGCCATGGCTGCTGTGCCCCAGGATGTCATCCGGGTGAGCCCCTGCCCCCACCTTCTGCCAGGCCAGGGTCTAGAACCTTCTGGGGAAGACAGAATGCCTGGGTTTGCAGTCAGCTATGTGGCAAGTCATTTTACCTCCCTGACCCCTCACCCTTCAGGAAGTGGATGGTGCCCGTTCCCCTTCATCACTGGTCCCTATCCTCCTGGAGTGACTCTGCAGGGGACACTGGGTGATGTCTGGGGACATCTGTTGTTGTCACAACGGGAGGTGCTCTTGGTATCAAGCGGGTGGGGCCCGGGGTGCTGCTCAGCACCCCACAGTCTCCGGGACAGGTCCCACAGAGAGTGACCTGGCCCCGATGTCAGCAGTGCCAAGGGGCAGAGATCTGCTTTGAATGAACAGGATCTGATAGGATCACCCCCAAATTCTGTGTTAAAGATGCTTTTGCAGATGAGAAGGGAGCGTGGGCAGTGGGGGTTGGGTGGGGTGGGGGAGCCCACACTTTCTGAAAGCCAGCTCTGTGCCGGGCGGGCAGCTCATGCCCACTGTCCACGCGGGCCTCTGACATCAGCTTGGGAAGTCAGCACCCAGTGCCCACTGAGGACGTGATGGCCAGTAGGGGCAGGACAGGCCCACAGCAACGCCAAAGCGGACCCAGCCTGGCTGGCCCCAGCGCCTGTTCTTCCAGCCTGCTTCCTCCCTGCTGGGTGCCACCCAGGGACCCCTGGGCATCGCCACACCTCACCCGTCCCTCCCCCTTGATCGCACTCCCTGGTCCCCCCCGCCCTTTCCTCTTCTCTTGCAAAGTCCTCGCCCCATTAGCTGCCTCAGAGGAGGTGATCTTCCAGGCGCTGGCCTGCCTGCCCTCCGGGGACCCGCCGTCGGCCATAAGTCGCCTAAACGTGTGTCTCTTCTGCAGCAATTCATGGAGATTGAGCCCGAGATGCTGGCCATGGAGACCATTGTTCCTGTGTACTTTGCTGTGGAAGACGAGGCCCTGCTCTCCATCTACGAACAGACTCAGGCCGCCTCTGCCTCCCAGGGCTCTGCCTCTGCCGCCGAAGGTGCGCCAGGGGCTGCAGGAGTGGGGTGGGTTCGTGGGGAGCCCTCCCTGTTGAGGGCCAGGTCACGCTGTGCCACTTCTGAGACCCTTAACAGCGCAGGTCACCAGGCCCTGCCCAGACCTGCTGCGTCTTGGTCTCGGTCTGCTGTCGATCCTATCTGCGGCGTGTGTCAGGGTCGGTCAGCAGCGTTCTCTGGGGGAGGAGAAAACCCATTTCTTCCTTCCAGGGACTGGGGATGCCGTGGTGAACTGGGAGCAGGGGTGGGTTGCTGTGGGGAGTGGGACAGCAGTTACTCAAAGAAGTGCAGCCGAAGAAGCCACCCACTGGTCTGTTTCCACCTTTTGAAATGGCGGGCATCACAGGAACAAACACTCAGAACTGACAGGAGTGGACAGGCAGGCGGGCTGGTCCACGTGGGGAGACTTAGCCGGCTCCTCAGGGAAGTAGTCTGGTGCCATGTGTTTAAGCTTTGGGCAAAGATTTGACCCTCCTGAGCCGATGGTTAGCTGCATGGGATGCTAGATTGGCGGTCGGCTTCCTGTTTGTGTAAATAGTTTTATTGTCACTCGGCTAAGTCCATTCATTTATGTATTGTTTCTGGCGGCTTTCACAACACAGCAGCCCAGTTCAGTGGCTGTGGCCGAGCAGAGCCGCAGATTCTGCCTCTCTGGCCCTTTATAGAAAAGGTTTGTCAACCCCTGGTCTAGATCACAGTCCTGACAACACTCATCTGCACTGTGGCGGGGAAAGAGTGAATTTCTGGAAAGACCTACATTTCCAGTTAGAACAGAACGGAGGAGTCTTCTACTTAGTAGAATATTATGTAGTCGTTAAAAAGTGACATCAGGTAGAATGTTAGCAGCATGGAAAAATGCTTATTTTACATTGGTAAGTGGAAAAACAGAATATAAAATCATAAATACTGACCACAGCTGTCTGTCTTAGAAATGCATTGAGCCTTAGGCAAAGTTGAAAACGTCACAGTTCCTGAGGGTACCTTTCTCCCTGTCCCTCCAGGGGCAACACCTTACACACCCGTACAGTCGTGTTTGTACACACGCAGATAACAGCAGGCTCGAGATGGACTCCAGGCTGTTTCAGTCCCTGGCCCGGGGTGCAGAAGCAGGTGTTTCTAGTCTGGAGCGAGCGGGTCACAGCCCTTTGGGGGCTCGGGCTATGTGGGCCTTTGGCACGGGCCTGGGGGTCGTGGGCCGCCCGGTGGGAGACTCCTCTTTCCTGTCACCTCCAACTGCTGTGTGGAGGCCGAGTCAGTTCTTGGGAGGCTGGGTCAGGGGGTGCACGTGCCTCTGTAAATTCGGAATGGAGGCCACAGGGTCCTGCAGAGTTGAGGGCACTCCCCGGCTGCCTGGGGTCAGGGAGACTTTCTCCAGCTATTATCCTGAACGCCCAGGCTCTTTCCTGTGTGTTCTAGTTTGTGAGTCAGTCCTGCGTACAGCTTTGCATGGGCTTAGCACCTAGGGTCCGGGGTGTTGGGGTGTTGGGGACCCCTTGGGCTGACTCCTCCCCGCTCCTGTCCCCAGTGCTGCTCCACACTGCCACCGCCAACGGCTTCCAGATGGTCACCAGTGGGGTCCAGAGCAAGGCCGTGAGTGACTGGCTCATCACCAGTGTGGAGGTGAGTGCCCGCTCTGTTGCTGGGCCGAGACCCTGGGATGGGGCTACGCTAAGACCGCTGTCTCATCCTCAGAGTCTGCCCTGGTGCCCCGTGCCCAGTCGGCCCCCAGTGAGCACGTGGAGCTGAGCACGCTGGTCTCCTCAGCCCTCTGCGGGGACCGGGCACTGACCCTTCAGCACTAACAGGGCTTCTGTGGGCCTGGGTCTCCAGGGCTTTACACTAGATGGTGCAAGGCTGCTCGGCACTGCCCCCCATGTCCGTGTGCGGACTCTGGTAGAAGTTGGGGTACAGCTACATTGTCAGCCATCCCTCCCCCTCAGGACTAAGTGAGTCTCCCTCAGGGCTGCTTAGCGCACACAGTTGGTCGAGAATCCCATGCCTTTCTGTGAGCAGTTTTTGACCCCTGCTGTATGCAGGCGGTAGTGATGAGCAAGACGCCATCCCTCCCTCCCTACAATTTCTCCTGCGTTTTCTGAGAGGCGCTTAGGGACGTGCAGGCTGAGAGTCCCGGGGCTGAGCGAAGCGGCCGTGAGGATAGGACTGGGCCCTGGGTGGGGTGGGCTGCCCTGCAGAGAACGGGGAGGAGAAGGTACGGCAGCTAGAGGGGCCGACTCAGGGTGAAGGGAAGCTGCCACAGCCTCTGAGCACTTGACACAATAATCAGGGGCACGATTGTGGAGCTGTGTGAGGGAAGCTGCTGATTCGGGCGGAGAAAGCCTGCGCTGGCCAGAGGCCTTGTAGTCAGACCCCCAGAGGCGGAGTTCAGCTGCAGGCGGTCTGGTTCCCCAGGGGTCACAGGGCGAGCCACTGAGGGTCTGGTGGGCCCTTCTTACCACATGGGGCTCTCTTCCAAGCTGCTGGCCTGGCTGCCGTGGCCTTTGGTTCTGGAAATGTCCGTGCTGCCACGTGTCCTCTTCCTCTGCCATCCCTGTTGCTCACCTGGGAAGCAGGGTCAGGAAGGAAATCGGGGTGCTTGGACTCCCCCCACTGTCCCCAGCTCGTGCTGGGACCCTGACTCCCTGGGGCTCTAGGGGCTCCATTCCCAACTGCACCATTTCTCCTCATCAACAGAGCTCCGCCCCCTGAAACAGGAGCGTGTAGCTCAGCCTTTGAAGGGTGGCCTTGTTTTCCTGGGGGAGAATCTTGCTGTAAGAGGAGTGGGCAGATTCTCGTCGCTAACTGGTCAGCAAACTGCAGCCCTTGGCCAAGTTTGGACCCCAGCCTGTTTCTATAAAGTTTTATTGGCATCCAGCCATGTCCATTTGTTCACATATCACCCACGACTGACTAGTCATGCTATCCCATAGAGCCAGCAAGGCTAAAAATACTGCCCCCACCCCACTCCCGCTGGGTGGGGGAGCCCAGACTGTTCTGGTGATCAGGACCTCTGCCGGCTGGTGCTTCACAGACTGTCTTTCCCCAGGGGCGGCTGACGGGCCTGGGTGGAGAGGACCTGCCCACCATCGTCATTGTGGCGCACTACGATGCCTTCGGGGTGGCCCCCGTATGTATGCACTCGCCTCGGGGGCGGGAGGGGGGCGCCTGTCCTCCCGCACTGCTCTCGCCCGGCTCGGGGGCAGAGGCGGCTGTCCGTGGGCACGGTGGCAGTCAGAGCAGCAGCACCTACTTGGAGGGCCCTTTAGGCATTACGTCAGCTCCCCATGAGGACCCTGCAGAGTGGGTGGCATCGTGGAGCTGAGACAGGCTAAGCCGGGATGGGTCTTGGGGCCAGAGTCCCACTGCAGATAGGTGGCCAGGCCAGGAATAGAGCCCAGGGTGTCTGTCTGGCTCTCCAAGGTAATTCACTGGGAGGACCCCGGGCTCAGTAGATGGTTGTCCTCATGGCCATGCTTTGTGTGGAGGCAGGGCAGAGCAAAATGAGCGGAGGGGAGAGTGCAGGGAGCAGGTCGAGGTGGGGACCAGGTGTAAGCTTCTAGCGTCCTCTCCAGGTGGAGTCCATGGGACGCACTTATTCCAGCAAAACAAGATGTGGCAATGCGTGTGGGGTGTGGTCCCCAGGAGTCTCACGGAGACCCGGTGCCCAGGGCTCTCAGTGGGGCCAGTCATGCGGGGCCCTCTGCCTGGCACGCACCAGGTCCTGGGCTTCAGGAGGAGAACACACGCGTGTGGTGAACCATGTGTTCGCACATGCAGTTCACGGTCAGGGAGCCCCCAGGCTCAGTTCCGGATGCCACGTGGACAGGAGTCAGAGGTACACTCAGCCCCACCCCCAGGCCACAGGCCTCCGAGGGGCCGTGCCCGCAGACTCCCCTCACAGTGAGGTCCGGCCTCATGCCACGTGCAACTGCTTCCTTCGTCAAGAAAGTCCTGCTTTGAAAGAACAGCCAGCTGAACCAAACAGGGTGCTGATGGTGGGTGGATCTGCAGCCTGGTGTGAGCTCCTGACTGCCACAGACCAGTGACAGCCGTTCCAGAGGCCACAGCACCTAGAAGGCCAAGGCCAGCCTTGGGAACACCTGGACCAGCAGGGCCCAGAGTCAGACCCTGAACAGTCAGCTGAGAACGCTTCTCAACCTGTTCATTAAACCTTTTTAGACATTTTTGTCCTAATTTTTCAGTCTGTGAAATTTAAAAAATTCTTTGAAATATACTTTCCACAATGTAAAATTCACCCTTCTAAAGCGTACAATTCAGTGGTTTTTAATATAGTCACAGGATTGTATAACCATCACCAATATCTAATTCCAGAACGTTCCATCATCCCAAAAGAAGCTGCATCCCCATTAGCAGTCTGGGCATCTCACATAAGTGGAATCACACAGTATGTGGACTTTGGTGTCTGGCTTCTCTTGCCGAACGTCATGAATTGTAATATGTTGATACAACATGTGTCGGTTTATGGACCGTGACCTTGGGAGGTTCCCAAGCCATTATGGCATCCAAGATTTTTTCCCCCAAGAACCAGTCATGGCCTCTTTGGAGAACTGCTTTCAATCACAGAGCCCAGCTGATTGGGGTGGGGGGAGGCTTTCAAGGCCCAGAGGCTGGTGGCCCGGCTGGAGGGAACTGGGACCACCAACTGCCCCCACAGTGATGGGTGTGAGGGCCCAGGTGCATGTGAGCAGGACAGGGGCTGCCCTGGTGGCACAGCTGCCTGCCGGGCACAGACAGTTGCTGTGAACAAGGGACTCAGAAAGGCCTCGAGTGTCCAGGGGCCCCTCCCTGTGGACACCAGGGTGCTGACAGTCTGGGGATCTGAGCAGAGGAGGGCAGCTCTCCCAGCTGTGCTCTGCGTGTGGACTAGAGACAAGGTCAGGGACAGGCGGAGTGGGCCGCCAGTGCTGTGGGAGGGGGGTGACGAGGTGCTGTGCGTGACCGTTGTGGGGTGACTGCCAGCCTTGTCTTGCCGCCCACAGTGGCTTTCACACGGCGCGGACTCCAACGGGAGCGGCATCTCCGTGCTGCTGGAGCTGGCCCGCCTCTTCTCCCGGCTGTACACCTACAGGCGCACCCACGCTGCGTGAGTGATGGCCGGGCGGGGGGCCGAGGGCCGGCTGAGGCCCCCGCTAATGGGGCCACGTGGTTACACCTGAGCCTCCGTGGCCCACGTGCAGCTCCAGCCCTGGGAGTGCGGTGTCAGTGTTGAGGGCTTCCACGGCCAGGCCTCTCCCATCCCCTCCGTGGAGTCCCATGCAGGAGGCCCAGCTGCTGTTAGTCCTGGCAAGTGTTGTGGATGCTTTCAGCTGCAAGTAATAGAAACACTAAAAAAAAAACCACAACAGTCCCTTAAACTGGGTTCCTTACCGCAGCACCGTGGACACTGGGCCAGGCTGTCCCGTTTGTTCATCCACACCGCACTGCCCTGCGGCAGAAGGGGCTCAGTGAGATGGTTGGTCTCCTGCGGCTGTTGTCACCAACACCGCGCATGCAGGGGCAGGGTTGTTGAGTAGCGGACATTCATGTTCCCAGTTCCGGAGGCCAGACGGCCGAGATCGAGGTGCCGCAGGGCTGTGCTCCCTGCTAGGGCTCCAGGGCAGCGTCCTTCCTGCCTTCCCCAGCTTCTGAGAGCTCCCTGCACCCTCAAAATTCCTTGGTTGTGGTTGCGTGGCCCCAGCGTCCATCTCCATCCTCACCTGGTCCTCTCTTTTTCTGTCTTTCTCTCCCATAAGGGCCGCTGTGGCCCTGGCGGGATGGGTGAGGTGGAGGAGGAGGGAGGTCTGGGGGTGTGGTTCTTGTGACAGCCCCCGGTTCAGTCCCACTTCAGGAAAAGGCAGTGCTGAATCCCTTCCGCTTCTTGTCTTCTGGGTCTGTTTCCTGGTTAGTTGAAACCAGCTCATCTCCTGGTTTTAGAGCTCAGAGAAGCCTCTGGAGCAGTGATTCTCACCCAGAGGTGACTTTGCCCTAGGGGACACTGAACCACGTTCAGGGCATTGGTGGTTGTCAGAACTGGGGGTGCTGCTGGCGTCAAGTGGGCGGGGGTCAGAAGTGCTGCTCAACACGCTGAGGACGGCCCCCCACAGAGACGACCCGGCCCTGGTATCAGCGGTAGGCAGTCGGGAATCCCTGCCCTAAGGGCTAGTTAGGGGTTTGTACTTGGGGGACACCACCTTCTCCTTGTTGAGGACCTGAATGGTCGGTCATCTGCCAGAACTGACGCCTCCGCTCTCCCTACCAGGTACAATCTGCTGTTCTTTGCCTCCGGAGGGGGCAAATTTAATTATCAGGGGACAAAGCGCTGGTTAGAAGACAACCTGGACCACACAGGTTAGCGGCCCCCAGCTGGTACAGGATATGGGGTCAGGGGCTCTGGATTCCCCCTGCCCCAAGTGAGCTCCTGCTGCTCCCGCAGATTCCAGCCTGCTTCAGGACAACGTGGCTTTCGTCCTCTGCCTGGACACCCTGGGCCGGGGGAACAGTCTGCACCTGCACGTGTCCAAGCCGCCCCGGGAGGGAACCCTGCAACACGCCTTCCTGCGGGAACTGGAGACGGTAGGTGCCCCGGGAGCGGAGAGCCTTCTGGGCAGCAGCTTGACCCGGTGCCGGGCACGTGCCCATTCATTTCACAGAAGGCCCCCTGAGGCTCTGAGAAGGGCGTGTCACAGGGGACTCAGGCCAGGCTAGGTTATCCGCCCTACCGTTCCTCAATAGCTAGTGTGCACCTTCGGCCAGGTATCAGACCAGGTGCTTTGTAGACCCTGGGGCCCTGCGTGAGCTTCACCTGGATTCCTGTGGGGGGGAGGGGCCGGTAAGTGGGTTTCTCCCCATTTCCAAATGCGAGAGGTTCAGGGAGGGACATGGGACGCTCCTGGTTCTCAGGGCCCTGTGTGAACATTTGCAGAATGAGCTCGGTGCGAGGGGTCCCTCTGCAGACTTGGTGGGATGTGGCCAGGACCCCAGGGCGGTGGGTGGACTCCCCGACTGTGCTACCCACACAGGTGGCTGCTCACCAGTTCCCGGAGGTGCGCTTCTCAATGGTGCACAAGAAGATCAACCTGGCGGAGGACATCCTGGCCTGGGAGCACGAGCGCTTCGCCATCCGCCGGCTGCCTGCCTTCACCCTGTCCCACCTGGAGAGCCACCGTGACGGCCAGCGCAGCAGCATTATGGACGTGCGGTGAGTGGGGCCCTGAGGCCTCCCACTTTCTCGCATAGCCATCTGCCTGCTGTCTGGGTCCTAGGAACAAAGCTGTTTCTTTCAGAGTGGGGGGCTGGCGGTAGGTGGATTGCGGGTGCCTGGAGGGAACGCACCACCGTGTAGACGGTGGGGAGGGACTGGCACTGGCCTGGCAGCTCAAGAAACAGGAGGGTGGTCCACCTCACTAACTCAGCAAGGTGGCGTTGGGGACAGGGAGGACACAGTGAATGGCCTGCCCCCGCCCCGGCTCCTGTGTGTGCCTTTCAGGCCCTGAGCACCTCAGTTCGCCCTGTGGCTTCTGTGCCCAGGCCTTTGCACAGCTGTGCCGCGGCCTGAGAGCCATGCCCCGTCTCTGTGGACCCTCGTGCCTCCTTGGGAGCCCTCCCAACCAGCCCCTTCTCCCTTCACCCTCTGTGATGATGGGTTTCTCTGGCTTCTGTCATTTTAGGACTTCGCATCCCCTTGGTTTCCCCTGCTGGCATGGCAGTCCTCAGTGGGGCCAGGTTTTCATGGTGGCATTGACTGCCAAACCCAGTCCTGCGAGTGTCTGCCTGCCCTCTCATTGGCCACCCGTGGGCAATAGCCTAGCTACTGGACATGCGTCAGTGAGGGGGCGGGAAATGAAAAGGTAGTCCTGGAGGGGCCCAGCCTGCCTGGTCCTGGTAACAGGCAAGACCCAGGGAGGGAGTATAGGCACAGCAGGAGCATTGGCTGGTCCTGGGGCTGGAGGGCTTCTTGGAGGAGGTAGCACTGAAACACAGGGACATGAGTCAGGAGAAGGGTCTTCCAGGGCAGAGGGTGCTGAGAGCAAAGGAGAGGTGGAGGGAAGGAGAAACAGAGACCAAGGAGTGAGCCAGGCCACCCCCCTCCCCGCCCCTCCCGGGGGTCCCAGCATCTCACACCCACTCAGATCAGTGACATTTTGCCTCCAAAGTGCCCCGTGTGGGTGTTGCTGGCGGTCCTTGGTGTCCCTTGGCTTGGGGCTGCACCGCCCCAGCCTCTGCCTCTGTTGTTACCATGTCCCTCTAACAAGGACCCCAGCCACGGGGTGTGGGGCCACCCACTTCAGTGTGACCTCGTTCTGACCAACCCCGTCTACAAAGATCCTGCCTCCACGTCAGGTCACGTTCCCAGGTTCGGGTGGGTGTGAGTTTGGAGGGACATTTTACGTACTACGGGGTGTTACATTGACTTTGCCCTCTATAAACCGTGGAGGCAGGTGCCCTGACCACCGCCGTCCCATGATCCAGGCGAGGACATAGGCTCCGAGGGGCCCAGTCATTCCCGGCCTGCTTCTCTGCACCTGCAGATAACCCCCGAGGGTGCCGGCAGCCTTTTGAAGAAGGCAGGGTGCCCTGTTTTAAAGTGGACTCTGCCCTGGCTGGGTGGCTTAGTTGATTGGAGCGTCGTCCGCACACCAAAAGGTTGAAGGTTCAGTCCCCAGTCATGGTGCGTACAGGAGGCAACTGATTGATGTTTTTCTCTCTTCCCACCCCGCTTCCCTTTCTCTATAAAATGAATAAACATATTCTCGGGTGAGGGTTGAAAAATAAAAGCAGAGTCTGAGGTGTGCAGCGGTGCCCACCCTGCCCAAGGAGGCCATGACTTTTCTTACTTTCGTTGACATTAGATGTGTGATTATCAATGATGCTGATTTCAAATATTTATAGATTTGTTTCACATCTGCCTTCGAAGGTCCCGGGTTGACTCTAAAACCCTGACCCGCAACACGAGGCTCATCGCGGAGGCCCTGACTCGAGTCATCTACAACCTGACCGAGAAGGTGAGACCCCTGCTGTGGCCACAGGCCCTCCACCCCAGGGCCCAGGTGGGTCTGGACTGAGGGCCTGTCCCTTCCTCTCTTTGCAGGGGACCCCCCCGGACATGCCTGTCTTCACAGAGCAGATGGTAACCGCCGGGCCGGGCGGGCAGGGGTCCTGGCGCAGTGCTGGGCACGGGTCCCGTGACCATGGCCTTGTCCTTCGTAGCAGATCCAGCAGGAACAGCTGGACTCCGTGATGGACTGGCTCACCAACCAGCCGCGGGCCGCCCAGTTGGTGGACAAGGACGGCACGTTCCTCAGCACGCTGGAGCACTACCTGAGCCGCTACCTGAAGGAGGTGAAGCAGCACCACATCAAGGCCGACAAACGGTGAGGCACAGGCGGCCCCCCGCCCTCCCCCCAGCTCGGGAAAGGTGTAGCTCCCACTGAGCTGCCCCTGTGGAGTCTCTGCACCTCGCCCTGTGCCGGATCAAGCAAGCAAATAAAGTAGTAGATAAAAAACTACGGGGTGCCAGTTACATTTGAGTTCTAGACAAACAACAGATTGTTTGTTAGTGTAAGTATATCCCACACAGTATGCTGAAAGCCTAGTCTTCGTTTATCTCAGTCCACAGAGAACTGAGGTCCTGTGTTTTATCTGGCAGCCCTGTGCTCCCACCCAGGGGCCGAGAGGACCAGAGGTCCTCTCGCACTCTGGATTAGGTGGCTTGTGCCCACTGCAAGCCCCTGGGTTTTGTCTTTTTTCTGCTCAAAGCTCCCGAGCTCCCCGGTTGCGCGGAGCAGGCCCCTCAGGGCCTGTGGTAGAAGGGGTACCTGGGGGTGTCCACGGGCAGGAGGTGTCCCCCAGAGTGTTCGTTGTCCTTCCTGGCCTCCGCCTTCCTCCCGGTTCATGGCGCACTCGGGAGACGGCGCGCTTAGGTGAGACTGAGGCCCACAGTGGGCCCGCAGCCGTGGAGCCAGGGCCTCTGCTGCCCAGGCCGTGGTCACCCGCCCTGTGAAGGAATGCTTTCTAGACCAGTATGGTTCTTGTAGTCACCGTATTTCACTTTTAAAGAGTACACTTCCACACCAAGAAAAGCAATAGGGAAGACGGGGTTTCAGAACAGAAGGTAGCCCTGTCCCAGGAGGGACGGCGGCAGCCTCAAGGAGGCACACACATGGGGTGTTCCCTGCCATGGTGTGGGTGGGTGGGGCCTCCGGTGGTCTGGTGTCTGGAGGAAGGGTCCGCAGGACCTGGCCCCGCTGTCGGGGCGAGTCCACTGAGAATGCACTCTCTCCCAGGGACCCCGAGTTTGTCTTCTACGACCAGCTGAAGCAGGTGATGAATGCCTACAGGTGAGCTGCTCTGGACCAGGAGCCCATGTCCCCTGGGTTACCATCCAGGGGACTGTGGTCCACAGGACAGCCAGGGAGTGGCCAGTCCCACGCCCTCCCCTGACCCCTGACTCCCGTCTCTCCAGGGTCAAACCAGCCATTTTTGACCTGCTCCTGGCCGTCTGCATCGGCGCCTACCTCGGCATGGCCTACACGGCGGTCCAGGTGAGCGCGCGGGGCTTGGAGGGAGGGTCGGACTGGCTGGGTGAGTCCTTGCCCCCGTCCTGCCCGGGAGCAAGTGACTGCACAGGTCCTTGGGCCCTCCCTGGTGGGGTTTGTCCCCAGCCTCACTCATGACCTCACTTGTGCCCTCCTGCTGTCCCCAGCACTTTGACCTCCTGTACAAAACAGTTCAGAGACTACTCCTGAAGGCCAAGACACAGTGACAAGCACCGCAGGCCCCCCGCCTGCTACCCTCACCACCCTCAGTCTGCAGGGGCTTGCTGAAACCCTGAATTACAGAGCTTTTCTGTGTTGCTCTTGAGGATTTGGGGGATTCTTTCTCATTTTTGTCCTTCAAACTCCTTGGAGGAGCATTCATTGGAGCTCTGGGGCCAAGCCACGGACTTGGGAACAAGCTGTGGCTGGGCCTCTGGCCCGGGAGGTGGCCTGCAGCCCACAGGGCGCTGAGCTGTGCTACAGAAGGAAAGTTACCCGGCACAGTCGGGGCCACTCCTGCGCGTGATGCTGACTGTAGCCGGCACTGGCCCTGCGTCTGTCCTCCTCGCTGTCTCCATCCCCCTTGGTGACCCGGACACTCTCATGTCTGTCTGAAGAGGGCGGCACCAGTCTCTGGGTCCCCAGGGTGTGGCTTCTCCCTTGGAAGGTTGTGTCTCCGCCCTAGGCCAGGGCTGAGGGACTTGCCTCCCCTGAACCACACTGGTGCCCCAAAGATCCAGCGACATGGCGCCGCCCCCACTCTGCCGCCTCCCTATCTGGCCCCACATCGATCCCCCTCACTGGAGCCTCTAGCCTCTGCTCCCTCTCTGTGCCCTGGGGAGAGCAGTATCTCCCTGGGCTGGCTTCTCTTGTCAGCGCCCAGGCTCCCAAGCCCTGGCTCTCAAGGGGGACACGGGTGCCTTGGGAGGCCCCAGGGCCAGAGAGCCCTAGAGGAGGCCCTGGGCCGGAGACCCACTGGTCCCTCCGCTCACTCCCTTTTTAGCACATCCCCCAGGCTTGTCTTCTCATCTGTGGAAAGGAAGGTGTGTCCTGGGGAAGCAACACCTACGTGGGGGGGTGGGGGCAAGGGTCAGTGTTTGCTGGAGACGGTGCCACTCTGGGACCCAGAGGGGAAGGTGTGCTTCGTGGGAGCCTTGCCAAGCCCTCACCCCACAAACCAGGTGCCTCATGGGGCAGGAGCTTCTCTTATGGTGGGGAAGAGGCCTCAGCACCAGGTGGACCTCAGGGAGGTGCAGGTGTACCGATTCATGAGCAATATAATCAATCAAGCGTTAAGTGCTAAAGGGAGGGTCAGGACTGGGGAGAGGGGCTCCAGGCGCTCCAGGGAGGTCTAAAGCGGCCTAAAGGGGCTGGACTGGCCCTCCCACCCCTCACCCGGCCTGCTGCCCCCCCTTCCCCACGGCCTGCCAGTGGGAGGGCCTGGGCTCCTCTGGGGACTCTTGTCTCTGCCTCCGCCTCTGGCCCCCACCTTGGCCAGCCAGCCCTCCCCTCCCTGAGCATGAGCACACCTGGCTGGCCTGTCCAGCCTTCCCGATTCCAGGTGTTGGCTAAGCCAGGCCTATGCAAAGGCCAGCGTGGGGGCCACAGGTTCTGCCTCGTCCAACCTCCGCCTTGTCGGGTGGACCAACTCCCCCAGAGACTGGTCACCGGATGCCCAGCCACCTCTGGGGGCTCATCCTTCCCCTGGTGACAGCGATGGGTGCGCCGTCTGGGGTTGCCCGAGTGTCCTGCAGGGTGGCTGACTGTTCAGAGCTCAGGCCGGTTGTGGGATGCAGTCGGACAGTCAGAAAATAAAGCCATATCGAACAATCACCCTGGACTGTCCTTTCTGAGGGTGTGGTTGGTGCTGATTCCTGGGGGCTGTCCCTTGGCTTACGGACACAGGGCTCTTGTCTCCTTCCATCTTTATGTCCTGTTCTGTGTGCTGCGTTCGTGTCCGATGAGGGTGCTGGTCGTTGGAGGCGGGGCCCACCCTGCTCCGTGCAAACTCATCTCAACTAACAGTATGTGAAGACCCACTTTTCAAATAGGGTTTCGTTCTGAGGTTCTCAGGGTACGTGAATTTGAGGGGGCACCGTTCATCCCAGTACGGGGGCTAGTGGGGCTCCAGGCTGTGTGGAGGCCCCTCCCACTGGCCAGGCCCACCTCCCAGCCCCACACCAGGCTCTGGGGATGTCCTGGCATGGGCACAGCCTCTGGGATACTCTGGATTTATGGGGTGCTGTCAGTCTGGGGATGGGAAGAGGGTCACAGCTGTCTCTCTCCCCTTCCTTCCCCCCACTAAAGCTGCTAAGTGGCTTTGGCCTCAGCATGGATGCGGGTAAACTCCCCACATTTCAGAAGAAGGGCCAGTCTGTCACCTCACGTTAGCAGGGACTTGTGTTTCCTTTACTCTTGTTGCACAAGAAGTCCCACTGAGTGTAACAGGAAAACGGAAGCTCCACTAGCCCAGCTGGCAGATACCGCTGCCATCGCTGGGGTCGTTGCTTTCATCCTGCCTCCCGGTGAGTGTGGGGGTGTGAGCGCGACAGTCGCGTGCTCGGGTTTGCCCTCTGCCAGGTGTGCAGAACGAGAGACTGCCCCGGCCTCTTTGGGGCCTGCAGTCCACTGGGGAAGTCGGAACAAAACCGGGTGGGGCAGTGACGGCTCCCTGAGGAGGGGGCTTTTGAGTGAAGTCAGTGACAGGAAGGGTTAAGCTGTGTGGAAACCCAGACCCAGGGTCCGGGCAGGGGCGCAGCCGTCAGGGATTGTTGCCTGGGCTTCCTCGGTGCTGTGGGCGACACCCTCGGTCCCCGTCACTTCCTGGGTGGCAGCAGGCAGTTTGGGCAAAGGTGTCCTCCACCAGAGCCCCAAAGGGGTCCCAACCAGTGACTTTGACCTCTTCCCTGGGGGTCTTTGATTTAAGGCAATAAAACACACGTTAATGCCCCTTATAACCATTGCAATCTCTCCCCCTTTTACCCAAAGGCATAATCCACTGCCCACGTCCTTTTCGTTCTTTAAAACATTTTTACATACATATTTATGAACATATGAACAATATTCACCATTTTTCTGTACAGCTTAAACATTTTAAAGAGACAACAGCATACTGTCCTGATCTTGCATTGTCTTTTTTAAAAACCTCTAAAACAGCTTTATTGATCTCTAATCAGATACAATCAAAACGATGAACAGAGTCCTCGCTCTCAGTTTTTTCTCTTGTTCTTTCATAGTTTCTCCTTTACCCCTTCCCGGGCAACCACTCATCTGTGGTCGCTAGTCGGCATTTCTTAGGTTTTTACATGGACGGGGTCATGCCGGAGGCGACCTTTTTATCCGGCTTCTTTCACTCGGCATAGTTATTCTGAGGCTCATGCTGTGGCATGTCCCCCAGTTCATTCCCTTTCATTCCGAGCAGTGTGCCACTGGGTGGGTGGACAGACGGCAGGCACTCGAGTGACATCACTTCATTCAGTGTCGTTTCCTTATGACGTCGGGATGCGCCCTGTGGTAACCGGCTTTGCTGTGTGTCGTTTTGTTTACAGTCACAGAACTTTTTGATGGTGTTAAGTGAGGATTTACTGTACCACAATTTGTTGTCAGTTCACCCGTTGAGAAACATTTAGGTTGTTTCCCAGTGTTGGCTGTTACCCATCAGCTGCTATACACAGTTGTATACAATTAAATGCGTGGATGTGTGCTTTAATTTCTCTTTGGTAAATGCCCAGGAGTGGCGTGGCTGGGTCTCATCACAGGCGTCTGAATTTTTTTGAAGATGACATTACCATTTTATGTTCCCACCACCAGTTCCTCCGCATCCTCGCCGGTGCTCGGTGTGGGCGGCCTGCACGTGGTGCTGCCTCGCTGCCGCTGCCGCTGGTGTCTTCCTGTTGACTGTTTGCGCGTTCGTATCTGTCCTCGCACCTTTGGTGTGTCTTCCTTTGGTGACTTGCCCTGTTGAAAGCTTTTGCCCATTTTTTTCTTCTTTTTTTTAAAGGTTTTATTTATTTATTTTCAGAGAGAGGAGAAGGGAGGGAGAAACAGCAATGTGTGGTTTGCCTCTCACATGGCCCTCACAGGGGACCTGGCCTGCAACCCAGGCATGTGCCCCGACTGGGAATCGAACCGGGACCCTCTGGTTCCCAGCCCGCGCTCAATCCACTGAGCTACACCAGCCGGGCCTCTTTTTTCTTTTTTTTACCAAGCGTCAGACCATCCATCATCCAGGCGCTCACGCCAGAACGCTGGGCGTATTCAGGCCTCGCTGCTCTCCGCCACCTGATGACACACAGGTGACGCGGCAGCCACATCTGCAACGCCTCCAGGGGCAGAGCTTTTGCCCGTTTTTTAAGGGTTAATTATATTGACTTTTGTGAATTCTTTATGTATGCTTGATACAATCCATTTTTCAACTATATGTTTGTAAATATTTTCTTCCGGTCTGTGGCTTGTCTTTTCATTCACTTAAGTATCTTTCAAAGAGCAAAAGTTCTTAATTTTTATCGAGTCCAGTGCACCAGTTCGTTGTTTTATGAATTGTGCTTTGGGTCAGTCATACCTAAGAACTGTTTTCCTAACTCAGGGTCACAAAGATTTCTTTCTGTTTTCTTCTAAAAATGTAATAGCTTTAGGTTTTACATTCAGATTTATGATCCATTTTGTCCTTCTTTTTTTTTTAGGTATTGAAGTATTTAAACTTAGGAACTTATGTTTAAAAATTTAAGCCCTTAAATCCATACTTATTTTTACTTGGCACATTTGTTATTTAGCTACAAAAATGTCCGTTTTCTTTGCTAATGATGAAAATAGCATGGAAATGAAAAGAAAAAGTGAAATCGACGCAATGAGGAAGACCAAGGGACAAATCAGCCCCCCACTTTAAAAATATGTTGCAAAATATGGAACAAGTTGAGATTTTTACATACGAAGACCCCGTTGTCCCAGCACCATTTGTTGAAAAGACTATCCTTTGCACCTATTTTTTTAATTTGTTTTTTAAATCAATAGATGGCTGTGTGTGAATCAATTTCTGGACTACGTTCTGTTCCATTGATCTGTGTGTCTCTTCTTTCACTGATACCACACTGTTTTAACTACCTTGGCCTCCTGGTAAGTCTTGAAATTAGGTAGTGTGGATCCTTCAATTTTTATCTTCTTTTTCAAAGTTATTTTGATTATTCCAGTTTCTTTGCACTTCCATATGATTTTGGAATCAGCCTATCAATTGTTTTTCTTCAGCCTTGGGTTTAACTGGGATTACAATGAATCTATAGATCAGTTTGAGAAGAACTGTAGAACTGAGAAGTTACTAACTGCAATGGTTAATTCTTTGTGTCAACTTGACGAGGTCATGGTGCCCAGCTGTCCGGTCCAGCATCAGTCTGGATGTTGCTGTGAAGGCATTTTGGGCATAATTAATATTTAAAATTGCTGACTGAATAAACATCACCCTCTAGAACACGGGTGGGCCCCGTCCGATCAGTTGAAGAGCAAGACTGTCCCATGAGGAGGAAGGAATCCTGCCAACGGTGTCAACAAATTACAGACTTTACTCACATATTGGCCCTTGTCCCCCACAGTGTCCTTCATAGTAGAGAACATTCCAGATCACGCACTGCATGCTGGGGTCCTAGCCATCTTTACCCAGGAATAGTTCCCCATCTTTATGTCTCATGACCTTGACATTTGTTAGGAGACCTGGCCAAGCTGTTGTAGGATGCCCCTTAGCTTGGGTTTCCTGATGCTTCCATACGATTGGGTTCAGCTGATGCGTTTTCCGGGGGAGGGTGGGCCTCTCACAGAATGAAGTAAAAGCAGGGTGAAGTGTCTTCGCCAGGGCATTCCTGGGCTGTGAGCCCTAGTTGCGTGGATAATGGGGTGTCTGCTGGCTCTCCACTGGAGTCACTCTCTTTCCTCAGTAAGGAAGTCGTGGGGAGAGACTTTCAGGTGGCGCAAATGCCCTGTCGCTCCTCAAATGTCACCCTCTAGTTTTCAAAGCCACTGGTGATCCCTGCGAAACCACGGTCATGCCGGTGGTTGCCACGTGAGGATTTTTCTCATTGTGTGCCTTGTTGGAAATATTTAGTACATACCTGATTTTACTTCCAACTTACAGAGGATGAAAGGGATGTGTGGACAGGTGAGCCGTCTCACCTTAAGGTCTTGTGGCAAAAAGGAGGCAGAGCTTGCATTCATACACAGTGGGTTTTTTTTTAAATAGCTTTATTAGAATATATTCACTCACTATACAATTGACTGTTTTAGTTATACCATTCAGTGGTTTTTAGTGCATTCACAGAGTTGTGCAACCATCATCTCTGTCTAGTTCCAGAACATTCCATTACTTCAAAAAGAAGCCCCATCCCCATTGGCAGTCATCCCCTCACCCCTCCCAGCCCTCGACAACCACTGATCCACACTTCCTGTCCCTGTGGATGTGCCTGTTCTGGACATTCCACATAGATGGAATCACACACTATATGAACCCATGCAGTTTTGATAGCAAGTTACAGGAACACACTGGGGCTGGCTCATTCGGAAGTAATGTGTTCCTCTCCTCATCCTGACAGTGGAAAAAAAACAAGTGCAACGCGGTACACGCTCAGCTCCGAGGATGGCGAGGCATCCATGCCTCTTATTCCCAGGGAAAGAATTCATCGGCCCTGCAGGGCCGGTGTCCACTTCTGGTCCCATGGGCTGTGAGCAGAAGGTTGGAGCCACATCAAAGCAGGGATGGTGGGGAAGGGACCACAACCCCTGAGGATGGGGCATGGCCAGATCTTGACCCCTCCCTTCCTTCCCCCTACCCCCAGACTGGCTCAGGGGTGGCCAAGCTGTGCATCAGGCCTCATACAGCCCTGGCCCATCCAGGGAGTGGAGTCTGCTGGGAGCGAGCAACAAGGGGTTGGCCCGGTGAGGAATTCTTTCCCTTCCCTGAAGCCAAATGGTGGGGCCAGGGACCTGGGAGAAGCCAGGCAAGGACTCGGGCTTCTGCCTGGAGATGAATGGAGGGAAGGCGGTGGGGTTGGGGGGTGGCAAACAGAGATCTCTGTCTGCTTTGTGTCTGTAGATGTGTGAAGGTGGGAGGCATCTGGGGCAGGTGGGGAATGTGGGCTGGAGTTCCCAGGGGACACATCTCAAGCCCCTAGGCATTGGTAGGGCAGGGGTGCTTCAACCCCACCCCCGGGTATGTGCTAGAAGAGCTGCAGGCAGCCTGGGCAACGAGGGACCCTGGGGCACAGAGAGGGCAGCGCCAAAGGGCCTCAGGGCTGAGCGGTCAGAGTGAGGCTGCCCATATCACTCGGGAAGACTCTCAGCTGGCTATGCAGAGACCACTGAAGAGCAGAGGCCCTGGCCCAGGGCAGCTCCGGGCTGGGCCCCCGCCCGCTGACCCTGCCCCAGTGATGACCCCGACCCCACTGCTGACCCTGCCACCTCTACCCCCACTCCCACAAGCAGAAAGCCAAGGTGTCAGCAGAAGGAAGAGAGAACTTGGAGGACCCAGAAAGGACCAGAAGCCATTTCTTGTTCCTCCCCTCGGGTCTCAGCCCTTTTTCACACCCACGACCTGTGACGTAAGAACCTTGCTATGAAAAGTCAGAATGGGAACTGGCAGGCATCTCCCCAGAACTTGGCCGCCTGTCACCTGAAGTTTTGTTAGAAAATGCAGGCCCGGGCCCACCTCGGACCGGCTGGACCAGGCTCTGCATTCTGAGCGGGATGCCCAGGGGTGCACATGCACACCTACAGGCAGGCGGACCCCAGCGCCTCTGCGGAGGTAAGTGCCTCACCTGTCTACTTCCGCGGGTCTTACTCCAGGAGGTTCAGCCCCACAAGGGACACTGGGAGATGTCTGGGGACATCTGTGCTTGCCGTACCTGGGGATGCGCCTGGCACCAAGTGGGTGGGGCCAGAGATGCTGCTTAACCCCTCACCCAGGTGGGTCCTCCGTAGAGAATATCCAAATGAACTCAGTTTTCCTTTAAGATAAATTTATTCAATACTTTGTGTAAGTATTTTGAGAAGCCCTGTTCTGGGCTTCTGGCACAGTGACCGGGTTTCCTCTGGTTAATGATATGTCAGAAAATTGGCCTCCTCGGCTCCAAATGCTTTCAGGCACACAGCCACGGAAGTTGTCTCTGCCTTGACCTTGAGTTGTGTCAGCTGGGTCAGGGAATGAACTCCAGAGACGACTATCCTTCAGGAGGCGGGATGCTGAATTTACACTCTCGAGGTTACACTCAAGCTAGGTTGAGACCCTCCTCACCCATTCCCCCAGTTGATTTGGGGTGTTAAGTAAGAGTTTGAGAAAATTCATCTTTGGCTCACAGGAGGGCTGGTGGGTTTGAATTTTGATTCTTTTTAACGACTCTGTAGCACATCAGAGGCCCACAGGGCTTGGAGCATCCTGATTGGGTCTCCATGGAGACAGAGGCGGTCTCTGGCCCAGCTGCACCATCCCAGCCTGGGGCTGCACGCTGAGAACCAGGGCCCAGGGGTGGCTCTGCTCCTCACCTCACCCTGACCCCCTGCTCCTATCTGGGGCTGGGCTGGTGGCTGCTTGTAACAGTCACGACAACAGCCATACACTGAGCACTAAGGACGTCCCAGGTGCTATGCTAAGCCTCACCTATTAGTTCACAAATTCCACACCAAAGGCTTCATCCTATTCATTCTCTAATCTCACTTGGTGAACAAGGAAACCAAGGCTTGGCTGCCTGAAGCATGGGAAAGAGGGTGTGAGCTGGTGGGAAGTGTGCGGGCTCCAGTGTGAGTGCTGGGATCAATCCCAGCACGCTCACTCTGTGACCTTGCAAAAGTGACTAGGGCCCCAGTGTGCCTCTCTGTAATATGGGTATAAGAACAGTACCGACCTCTTAACGGTTGTTGTGCGGAGTGGGCAGAGACGAGGGTGAGCACACTTAGGGAGCAAAGTCTAAGGAGGCACCAAAAAACTTCGTCACCAAGATAAAGAATGTTGTAATGCAATATATTTTTAAAGACTTTATTTATTTATTTATTTATTTAGAGAGAGGGGAAGGGAGGGAGAAAGAGAGGGAGAGAAACATCAATGCGTGGTTGCCTCTCACGTGGCCCCCACTGGGGACCCGGCCTGCAACCCAGGCATGTGCCCTGGCTGGGAATCGAACCAGAGACCCTTTGGTTCACAGCCTGTGCTCAATCCACTGACCTACACCAGCCAGGCTTAATGCAATATTTTTTAAGAATTAAAATTAAGCCCTAGCTGGTGTAGTGCAGTGGATTGAGCTTGGGCTGCGAATCAAAGGGTTGCCGGTTCAATTCCCAGTCATGGCACATGCCTGGGTTGCGGACCTGGTCTCCAGTGGGGGCCACGTGCGAGGCAACCACGCATTGATGTTTCTCTCCCTCTCTTTCTCTCTCCCTTCCCTTCTCTCTGAAAGAAAGAAAGAAAGAAAGAAAGAAAGAAAGAAAGAAAGAAAGAAAGAAAGTCTTTAAAAAAAATTAAATACCCCCCAAATTCTTGATGAATAAAAGGTCAACATTTTAAATAGGATCAGTATTACTGAGTTTTCCTTCAGCTCTGCATGGCATTGTTACTGATCCTGTCTTTGTTTTAAAATAAAGAAAATAGCCCTGGCTGGTGTGGCTCAGTGGACTGAGCGCCGGCCTGTGAACCAAAGGGTCACTGGTTCAATTCCCAGTCAGGACACATGCCCAGGTTGTGGGTCAGGTGCCCAGTAGGGGGTGCGTGAGAGAGAACCGCACGTTGATGTTTCTCTCCCTCGCTTTCTCCCTCCTTTCCCCTCTAAAATAAATAAATAAAATCTTAAAAAAGTAAATTAAAAAAATAAATTCAGACTTGATATACTGCCTCCCAGTCACTCAGGGAATGTGCCACTCTCCCTGCTACGGTCTCCTCAGCGCTCCTCCACCTGTCAGGACGCTTCCTGCCTCAGGGCCTTTGCACCTGCTGCCCCAGTCTTAGCCCAGCTCTGGGTCACTCTCTGTTATCAGTCTTCCCTGAATTGCCTCCTGAAGCCTTCCCGCCACTCATCTAACTGTGTTTCCTTATTGCGTTTATCATAGTCTGAAAGTATCTTGTGTATTAATTTGTAACCACCCCAGGGGTTTGTTATGTGAATCGAATGAGTTTATTCACGTCAAGAACTTAGCACAACATATTAGAATTAAATTACATTAAAATAGATATAAATATTATGAAGGGAAAAGAAAGCCTGAGAAAGGAAGTAATAGCGGCTGAACAATTTTAGATAGGATGGACAAAGAAAGTGCTGGGGATTGAGGGAGTAAGCCATGCACTATGTGAGGGAAGGGCATTCCAGGCAGAGGGCAGAGCTTGTGCAAAGGCCCTGGGGCAGGACAGTGCCTGGCGTGTTGGAGGAAAGGCCAGAAGGCCTTTGTGGCTGGAGCAGAGTGAGCGAGGGGGAGAGAGGGAGGGGTGAGGGCAGGGAGGGATGGCGCAGGTGTTGTAGGTCCTTGGAGGCTGCACAAAGGACTCAGCTCTACTTTTAGGACATTTTTGGAGAGTTTTAAGCAGG
Organism: Micronycteris hirsuta; assembly: GCA_004026765.1. NCBI lineage: Eukaryota > Metazoa > Chordata > Mammalia > Chiroptera > Phyllostomidae > Micronycteris > Micronycteris hirsuta. The sequence continues at coordinate 36,033 of PVJI01015704.1, forward strand.
GTGACATGATGTCCATAGAGTTCTTGCCCCAAATGCATCAATATCCTTTGAAATATTTTGAACACTGTGTGCACAAAACAAGTCTGAAAAAAAATTGTTACTTCTCATTGCTGTTGATATAACATGATTGCTATTTCTAAGTTTTAAACCTAAAAGTGCTGAGCACAGCGCCTGGCACATAATGTTATCAAAAGTGTTCTTTCTTATTGCTATTATTATTATTATTATTATTGTTGTTATTATTATTATTTTGTTAATGCCACTTTATTCAACCTCCCATATTTCACAGCTGCTGTGAAATGCTCCATCAACAGCTATGTCATTTGTAGACAACAAATGTCTCTTGTAGACCCAAATATTTAGCCATTCCCTCCCCTGTGTGCATTGGACACTATCAATGAAATGTATATGATAGGCTTTAGATCTTTCTTTAAAACTCTTGGTTTTACTATTTCTTAGGGGGGATGAGAATAATTTTAATTTCAATAAAACAAATAAATGACTGATTTCAGTATTCCTCCGTTAGAGGATGTGTTTATAGTAGTTGAGAAAAGATAGAGTTAACCATTTCTCTCACATATGTCACAAGGGAGCGCTCTGGGCCAGGCTTCAAGGCTAGTTTATATGCTACGACTGCTTTTTAAGTGAAATGTGTTGGGGTGGCATTGGTTTGTATGGTCATATAGTTTTCAGACGTACATTTTTTTATTTTTATTTTTATTTTCAGAGAGAGGAGAAGGCAGGGAGAAAGAGCAATGTATGGTTGCCTCTCACATGGCCCTCACTGGGGACCTGGCCCGCAACCCAGGCATGTGCCCTGACTGGGAATTGAACCGGGACCCTCTGGTTCCCAGCCCGCGCTCAATCCACTGAGCTACACCAGCCGGGCTTCAGACGTACATTTTTAAAAATATTTTTATTTATTTTTAGAGAGAGAGGAAGGGAGGGAGAAAGAAAGGGAGAGAAACATCAATGTGTGGTTGCCTCTCACGCTCCCCCTACTGGGTACCTGGTCCACAACCCAGGCATGTCTCCTGACCGGGAATCGAACTCGTGATCCTTTGCTTCACAGTCCAGCGCTCAATCTACTGAGCCACACCAGCCAGGACAGCTGCCTTTCTATTTTGTTATCAGTTTCTTTTGCTGTGTAGGAAGCTTTTTAGTTTGATACGGCTTCATTCATTTATTTTTGCCTTTACTTCCCCTGCCTTTGGGGTCAAGTTCATAAAATGTTCTCTATGGCTAAGGTCCATAAGGTTAGTACCTGTGTTTTCTTCTATGTGCTTTATTGTTTCAGATCTTATAGTTAGGTCTGTGATCCATTTTGAATTAATATTTGTACATAGGGGCAAACTGTAATCTAGTTTCATTCTTTTGCATGTGGCTTTCCAATTCTCCCAGCACAGTTTATTGAAGAGACTTTCTTTTCTCCATGTTTTTTAGCTCTTTTGTCAAAAAATATTTGGCCATATGCCTGTGGTTTTATTTCTGGGCTCTCAATTCTGTTACATTGGTCTGTGGCTGTTTTCCTGCCAATATCATGCTGTTTTGATTATCATAGTTTTGTAATATAAATTGAAGTCAGGTAGTGAGATACCTCTGGGTTTTTCCTGTTTTCTAAGGATTGCTTTGGCTGTTCAATGTCTTTTGTGGTTCCATACAAATCTGATAATTTTTTTTTGCTCTGTTTCTTTAAAAAATGATAGTGGGTCCTCGCTGGTGTGGCTCAGTGGATTGAGCATGGGTCTGTGAACTGAAAGATCACTGGTTTGATTCCCAGTCAGGGCACATGCCTGGGTTGAGGATCAGGTCCCCAGCTGGGGGTGTGAGAGAGGCAACCGATTGATGTTTATCTCGCACATCCTCTCCCTCTCATTCTCCCTTCCTTCCCCTCTCTCTAAAAATAAATAACTAAAATCTTGAAACAATGACATTGGGATTTTGATGGGGATTGTATTAAATCTGTATATTGCTTTGAGCAATATGGCCATTTTAAACTGTTGTTTCTTCCAGTCCATGAACACAGAATATCTTTCCATTATATTGTGTCTCTATCTATTTTAATAATCCATTGTGGTTTTCATATATAGGTCCTTCATATCCTTTGTTAAGTTTACTCCTAGGTATTTTATTATTTTGGTTGCAATTACAAAAAGGATTGTGTTTTTCATTTTTTTTTCTGAGGTGTCATTGTCAGTGCACAGGAGAGCAGTGGATTTTGTACATTGACTTGGTGTCCTGCCACTTTACTGTTTGTCTACTGTTTCTAATAGTTTTTGGTGGAGTCTTTAGGATTTTCTACATACAAAATCATGTCATCTGCAAAAAGTGACACTCCTACTTTTTCCTTCCCAATTTGGATGCCTTTTATTTCTTTCTCTTGCCTGATTGCTCTGGCTAGGACTTCCAGAACTATGTTAAACAAGAGTGGTGAGCCCGGCTGGTGTGGCTCAGTGGATTGAGCGCGGGCTGGGAACCAGAGGGTCCCGGTTCAATTCCCAGTTGGGCACATGCCTGGGTTGCGGGCCAGGTCCCCAGTGAGGACCATGTGAGAGGCAACCACACATTGCTCTTTCTCCCTCCCTTCTCCTCTCTCTGAAAATAAATAAATAAAATCTTAAAAAAAAAAAAAAAACAAGAGTGGTGAGAGTGAGCACTTGTCTGGATCCTGATTTTGGAGGGAAAGTTTTCAGTGTCTCACTGTTGAGCATGACACGAGCTGTGGGCTTGTCGTACACGGCCATACATTCAGTATATTGAGGTACGTCCGTTCTATACCCATTGTATTGAGTGTTAATCATACATTGATGTATATTATCGAATGCTTATTCTGTATCTATTGATAAGAGCATACGATCTTTACCCTCTGTTGCTGTGGTGTATTACATTGATCGATCTGTGTATGTTGAATCATCCTGTGCCCCTGGAATGAGTCCCACTTGATCCTGGTGTATTATTTTTTAAATATATTGTTGTATTCAATTTGCTAGTATTTTGTTTAGGATTTTTGCATCCATATCCACCAGAGATATTACTCTATAGTTTTATTTTCTAGTGTTATCCTTGCCAGGTTTTGGTATCAGGGTTATGTTGGCCTCATAGCATGTGTTAGGGAGCAGTGCCTCTTCTTCAGTTCTTTTAGAAGCGTTTGAGAAGGGTAGGCATCGAATCTTCTTTGAATGCTTGGTAAAATTCACTAGTGAAGCCATCTGGTCCTGGGCTTTTACTTTTTGGGAAGTTTTTAAACTTGTTGCAATACTACTACTAATAATTATTAATTATTATTGTCCTGGCTGGTGTGGCTCAGTGAACTGAGTGCCGGCTTGCGAACCCAAGGGTCGCTGGTTGGATTCCCAGTCAGGGCACACACCTGGGTTGTGGGCCAGGTCCCTAGTTGGGGACTTACAAGAGGCAACCACATATTAATCTCCCTCGCTTTCTCTCTTTCTCCCTCCTTTCCCCTCTCGCTAAAGAAAATTAATAAATAAAATATTTAATAATAATTGTAATTATTATCATTGATGAGTTGTATTCTTAAAAGTGCCAAGAACAGCCCAGTAAATAGTAAATGCTGGGCTCTGCTTTTAGTGATTTTCCTGTTGTTATCAGTGTGAGGAGACAGTGACAAGTGGAAGTCAGGATAGTCCTGCTTGAAGCTTTGACGTCACCCACCTAGACGGCGAGGTTTGCGGCCGGCTGGCCTCAGTTTCCCGGCCTGGACTGGAGGCGGGGACAGGGATGTGGAATGAAGGATGAGAAGTGCAGGATGCGTGCGGGAGGCGGGAGGCGGGATGGCTATGCGCGCGTAGGACGCTAGGGGACGCTGCGGAGCCGCTCTTTTGTGGTCCTGATGCTGTAGCGAGCGGGCGCGGAGGAGGGAGGAGGGCGCGGGGACCGGGCGGGAGGGAGGCGGGAGGCGGCGTCCGTCGCTCTAGCTGCGAGTCCGCCCGCTGCCCGCCGCCGCCGCCGGCTCGGTCCCGCGCCCGCCGCCCGCCTTCGCTCGCCATGGCCCGCCTCACGGAAAGCGAGGCGCGCCGGCAGCAGCAGCAGCTCCTGCAGCCGCGGCCCTCGCCGGTGGGCAGCAGCGGTCCCGAGCCCCCCGGGGGGCAGCCCGACGGCATGAAGGACCTGGACGCCATCAAGCTCTTCGTGGGCCAGATCCCGCGCAACCTGGACGAGAAGGACCTCAAGCCGCTATTCGAGCAGTTCGGCCGCATCTATGAGCTCACGGTGCTCAAAGACCCCTACACGGGCATGCACAAAGGTGGGCGCCCCGGCTCCCTCCCTCCCCTCCCCTCTCTTCCCACCCCACCTTCCGGCATCTTCTCTCCCCCAACCCTCCTCTCCTAACCTCCTCCCTCCACTTGCTTCTGCCAC